>JAOEHI010052364.1:0-16851 GCA_025447815.1 Percopsis transmontana | reverse complement strand
CAATCACATCCTCCTGCTCAAATCTATGCCCACTCTGCCCCCTGGAACCTTTGAGAGGTCCGATCTCTACGCCAGACACCGCTGGAAACAGGTCCAGTACCTGGCTGACCTCTTCTGGCACAGATGTGTTATGGGAAATTACAATTAAACCACACTGGAACAAGAGAAAATATGGTCTTTGTCTGAATTTATTCTTTGCAAAGAAGAGACAAGGTTCGCAGACAGAGTTTCAAGTCTGAATGAGAATGTGGCACACAATCACTGTCCACACAATGCTGGTAGGAGTTATCCGTGCTCCGCACGGGTTGTATTCGCGGTTGTCCCGCACGCACACACACACACACACACACAGGGCTTACACTGCCTGCGACACAGACTCATACAAGGTTTACACAGGCACTATCCAGCTAATAGTTCGCTGTGTCTTCTCGGTCGGGTTTCCGGGACTCTCCCAAGCTGTGCTCACTTACTCCTTAAGAAAGGGAAGACAGGTGATTAATAAATGCCCACACCTGCCCCCCAGCCCCGTGAACCACACCTCCACACGTTCCCTCCCACACGCATCAGAGCTAAACCACGCCCCGTCCTTTTTATACAAGTGAATAAACATGGTCAGGGGGTTCTTTAGAATGGAAGCATGCAGTCGTGACATTCTTCTTGTGACATTCTTCTTGTGACATTCTCAAATTTATCTGAAGGAGGTAATAGAAAAGACACAAAAGGCTGTTTTAATAGCAGATATTAAAACAGCAGAGGAGACAGGAAATCTGTTCAGAGAACTGCTGACATCCTGGGCAATTTAGAATCACCAGGCATCTCACATGACATGCTGTGTGTGCATAGCAAATATACCATTGTCTAACTATAGAATTGTAAAACACAGAATTGTATGTAGTTCAAATAAAATATTCCATTACAGATGGACCAAGGAATATCTCCTTTTACAGCAAGAGAGGCAGAAGTGGACATCAGTAAAGAAAAACCTGTGCGTTGGAGACATTGTCCTGGTGGTTGACCCCACTGCTCCTCGAGGGTCCTGGCTATTGGGGAGAGTGCTGGAGGCCAAAACAGATGTGAAAGGCCTGGTCCGCTCTGTGAAAGTCCAAACCAAGATGTCGGTCCTTGAGAGGCCCATCTCTCCCCAGTTGTGCCGAATCCTTGAGGTTGATGAGTGACCAGTGTTCCCTACCATTATAAAGGAATGTAATGTATACATAGCTTTATCACAGTTCATATATTTTATAAAAGAGCATTAAATCTTTAAAGTCGACGATCACGCCGATGATCGGCGTGTTTAGATCCCGTGTCCGGTTCAACATCTCACAGCATAAAAACAAAGTCACGTTGAGCATTGCCGTCAACTTGTGTCGAAAGTGCTTGCTTAAAACACAATGCTAGTTTTTTGGGTTTTGGGTCGATAAACCAAGTAAAAACGGAGATAGGATAATATAAATTAAAATTTTATTTATATTTTTGTAAAATAATGCAAATGGCGCTGGGGCTGGGTTTGTATTTATCTTAATACCTTCGTCATTTTTTGTTATATGAAGAAACGGAAAAAAATATCTGAATCTGCTGACTATTCTCTAAAGGCTGAATATACTAGGGAGGTGGGGGAGGGGCGCATTGAGTTTCAAAGCCGGCGAGCGAAGCGGTAGTCTGGAGATAGCGGTAGAGAGACGGATTGAGAAACTAGCGTAGCGAAAAAAAAACAAAAAAAAAAAAAACACCCATGGCCACATCTGCTTTTTGTTGTAAATAGTTGCTTATAGTTTGATTTAGTCATAATTTGAACTTTTTTATGTTATATTTGCACTATTTGGGAACCCTTCATACTCTGGGAATGTGAGGTCTGTAATGTAGTTAGCTCTCAGTCAGATTGTTTAACGTTAACGTTACATAAACTGTTTTGAAGAGTGGCATAGCTAAAAATTAGGGCTGTCAAATGATTAATTCTTAATCGCGATTAATCTCTGAATTTCAATAGTTAATCGCGATTAATCGCATGTTTTATCATATGATTAAATTTGTATTATTTTGCATTTCATAACTGTTTTATGTCTGTATTAACAATATATACAATTCTTACCAGTGTATCTTGATTGGGAATCAAATAAATGCTAGTGTTAGTTTATGAACTTGGCTTTGATTTATTTGATTATTTTAAAAAAATCAAAAAATGTGCAACGAGACTGAGGTAAAACAATCAATGTCTTGAAAAATATAGTCTTCCTTAAGCTTGCTTTCAAAAATTATTTTCTTCGATTTGGTTTCATGGGGGCGTCACCTGCATTGTCTTAACATCCGGGGCTGAGCACAGATTCTTCGGGAGTAGCTATATGATAGTATGTGTTTGTGTGGCGGACTGTGACTCTCGACACTAGGCGCTCAGAACCAGTGCGCAATGCACAAATTATTAATTTTTGTGCCTTGGTTACCTTGTTTCAAGCCATTCTAGGGTGGTATAGTAAGCCTTCGGAAAAATCACCTCGATTTTGGCCAGTTCTCATTAGTATTCAAAACCCTAACCTGCTTGACTCTGACTGGCTAGGCCAGTTCTCATTAATATTTTAATTAATGAGGTGTTCCAATCCTTCATGGACGAGGTACTCCGTGACATGGTCGGGCGGCAGGTCATGGTCTATATTGACGACATACTCATCTACTCGGCCACGTTCGCGGAGCACCGCCAACACGTCCGTAAGGTGCTCCGCCGCCTATTAGACCACGGCCTGTTTGCGAAGGCGGAGAAGTGCCAATTCCACCAGCACACCGTCCCCTTCCTCGGTTATGAGATCAGCCGGCAGGGGGTGAAGATGGTCGAGCAGAAGGTGGAGGCAGTCAGGTCGTGGCCGACCCCGACGTCGATCAAACACCTACAGCGCTTCCTGGGCTTTGCCAACTTCTACCGCCGGTTCGTCAGGAACTACAGCACGGTAGCAGCGCCTCTTACGTTATTGCTCAAGGGCGCCCCCGCCCGTCTACGCTGGACTCCAGAGGCTGAGGCAGCAATGGAGGACCTGAAACAGCGTTTCACCTCAGCACCGCTCCTGCGGCACCCCGATCTGAGTCAGCCATTCGTGGTGAAGGTGGATGCGTCTTCGGTGGAGGTGGGGGCCGTCCTCTCTCAGCGGAAGGGCACTCCGCCAGGCTCCACCCGTGTGCGTTCTTCTCCAAATAGCTCTCCACCGCAGAGAGTAACTACGACGTGGGAGACCGTGAGCTGCTGGCGGTGAAGTTGGCTCTTGAGAAGTGGAGGCATTGGCTGGAGGGTGCTCAGGAGCAGTTTACGGTCCTGACGGACCACAGAAACCTTGAGTACATCCGAGCAGCTAAGCGCCTCAACCCGCGCCAGCGCCGATGGTCACTTCTCCCGGTTCCACTTCTGTGTGACGTATCGCCCGGGGTCAAAGAACATCAAGGCGGACGCTCTCTCACGGGTCTACGAACCAGAGGACCTGGAGGAGCCACCGGCGACCATCCTGCAGCGGTGTTTTATGGGGTCCATCGATCGGGAAATCCTCCAGGCGTCGCGATAGGAACCCAGCCCTCGTGAGGTCCCCGCGCCCGTGAGAGGGCGTCTCGTCACCTGGGCGCATACATCCCCCGCCTCAGGACACCCCGGGAGAAGTGGGACCCAGGCGCTCCTGGCTGAGAAGTACTGGTGGCCGGGCATGGTGCGGGACATCAACACCTACGTAAAAAGCTGCTCGGTGTGCGCACAATCCAAGGCTCCCCGCACGGCTCCCGTCGGCAAGCTCCATCCGCTCCCTGTGCCTCAGCGACCATGGTCCCATCTGGCGCTGGACTTCGCCACTGATCTGCCACCCACGGGGGGGGGGGGGGATCGGTTTTCCAAGATGGCCCGGTTCCTGCCATTCTCTCGTCTACCTACCGCCAAGCAGGTCGCTGAGGTACTTTTTGAGCAGGTCTTCCGCATCTACGGGCTCCCGGAGGACATTGTTGACATATAGCTTGTTCTCCAGTAGACGCTGGAGAACCTGACGGACATGGGACACATGTTCCTCGGGGGCCTTGGAAAATATAAGGATGTCGTCAATATACACAAATACGAACCTATTCAAAAAGTCTCTTAAAACATCGTTTACCATCCCCTGGAAAACGGCTGGTGCATTGGTTAGTCCGAAAGGCATTACCAGATATTCGAAGTGCCCCAGCGGGGTGTTAAATGCCGTCTTCCATTCGTCTCCGTGGCGGATTCGGACAAGGTGGTATGCGTTGCGTAGGTCGAGCTTGGAAAAGATGGTGGCCTCCTGTAAGGGTTCAAATGCAGAATTGATTAGTGGCAAGGGATATTTGTTTTTCCCGGTGATATTGTTTAGACCCCGAAAATCGATGCAAGGGCGCAAAATCTTGTCCTTTTTGTCCACAAAAAAGAAACCCGCACCCACAGGAGAGGACGAGGGACGGATTATGCCCGCCGCTAGCGAGTCGCTGATGTACTTCTCCATTGCCTCCCTCTCAGGCCGAGACAGCACTCTCGACGGTACAGTCGACTGGATGGCAAGGGGGCTCCGGGTAAAAGTTCAATAGCGCAGTCGTACGGCCTATGCGGGGGTAAGGAGAGCGCCTTGTCCTAACTAAACACCTCAGAGGATAGGTCCGTGGCTTTCATCAAAGGGGTTGGGGCGTCCTCAGCTGGAGAAATAGCTGATCCCAGACACTCTGAGTGACAGCGACCCGACCAACTGATGATACTCTGTCGATGCCAATCTATATGAGGGTTGTGATCCTTTAACCAGGGGCACCCGAAAATGGAGGTGTGTATCTTAAACGTAATAGTCTCCCGATGGTTCCCTGAGGTGACAAGCGTAACCGGAATTGTCCGGGGTGGGTGTCCATCAATGGCGGAGACCCGGACGGGGACGGGAACTTGTTTCGTGGGAATTCCGGCCTACTTAACAACTCTAGGGTCTAGGAAATTATCCTCAGCACCTGAGTCAATGAGGGCAGAAAACGGCAATGATTGACTAAGGTATTGTAAAGTGGCGGGAATCTGGACCCGAGGGGTTGTGGGGGCAGACAGAATTTCCGGGCTAGATAGTATCCCCACAGCTACTACCGAGCCTCGTCTTTTGGTCGTTTAGGACAACTGGCGATGAAATGGGAGGCGTCTCCACAATACAGGCACTCACCCGCCCGCTGGCGTTGTTGACGTTCCACTGGAGACAACCGAGCCCAAGTTGCATGGGCTCTTCCTCGCTCAGCGCGGAAGCAGGTAAAGGGGAAAGTTGCTTTCTGGCATGAGGGAGGCGTGAGAGAGCAGAGTTGTAGCATCCCACCTGGTGGCGTGTGGCTGGCCGCCTCTGTCCCGTCGCCTCTCCCGTAACCTGTTGTCAGTCTTAATTGCGAGAGACACAAGACCATTCAAGTCTGTAGGTTCCTCTCGAGTAGCGAGTTCATCCTTAAGACTTTCACACAACCCATTAACAAATGCTCCCTGTAACGCCTCTTTATTCCACTTGGAATCCGCTGCTAGCGTCCAAAATTCCACAGCGTATTCTGCTACCCTGCGTGAACCCTGCCTGAGCTTAAACAAGCTCCTAGCTGCGTTTCCGGCATGGTCTGGGTGGTCAAAAACAGTTCTTAATCGTGCGGAAAAATCATCAAAGGTGAACCCCTCAAATTGTTAATTTGTGCATACTGCCTCAGCCCAGGCTAGTGCCTTGCCTCGTAATAATCTCAGTGCTTAGTGTACCTTGACTGCTTCGGTGGAGAATACCCGCTAATATAATCTGGCGCTGCAGTGGTGTTTAGCCAAGGTATAAATGCAGTTGAGTCCAATTACGTAATGCAATGCAGCTGTGTGGGAATCTGATCTGGCGCTGGCCACGCCCCTAAAACTCCTCCCAGGGAGAGACAGACAGAAGCACAGGAAAAACACAAAAACAGGGAAACAAACTGTTGTCCCATGACAATCTTGGTATTTCAAAATAATTTTGGCCAGTTGTTTAAACACACAGAGGAGCATGTGTTATTTTTCTTTATATACACCAAATTCTACAACTCATCCTCATTAAATTTGCAATGCTTTTGCCAGTTGTAAATACATCAATAATTGAATGACATTATTTTTACATTAAAATATATCTAAATTATTTGTTGTTGCTTCATTTACAGCCATAGATTTCCAAAGTGGCAGGTAAAAAATTTAATTTCAGGCATCAGGAAAAAAATGGTGAACCACATCATGCGCTGGTGTGAGCAACTGAGAAAGTTGGCGGCACCAGTGCTATTAGTGGGAAAGTTAGATGAGGGAGGAAGAAAATCCACACACCCCATTTTGAATAAAATAATATTTCAATGTTCAGCTAAAGTTAGAGAATAATCTTATGGGATATCATCCACTTGATTTGTCAAACTGAGACTGCAAACATCTCATGTTAGCTTTGTCTAAACTCTATTTTAATTTTAATTAATTAAAGACAGCAGACTTTGTCCTCCATCTTTTACATTCAGATTAGTTCAGAAGGTGATCTGTTTGTAACCAGTATTAGCAGGAGAATGCCATTAAAATTCATCTGAAAAAAGTTAGCCTATCCTTTAAGTACAGGAAGGATGCTCAAAAACTATAAAAATAAAGGTTTGCATTTGCTCTATTAAAGGCTTATTTTCAAGTACTTTTACCGTTTAAGGCCTTGATGGACTTTTTAAAATATTGATTTGACCAAATTCAAGGCATTTTAAACTTGCATGGCAGCGTTTCCCAAAGGCAGTGATAGGAAAGTTCACTTTCTACATGAACTAGTTCAAAGTTCAGTTTACAAATTTTAAAATAAACTAGTTCAGTTCATAGTTCATACTTCACAGTATGTTCACAGTAGTTCACAGTTCCAAAAATGAACTAGTTCATAGTTATTTTTTTCCATATGTTGCTGCGAGCTATTATTTTTCATAATTATTGCCACAGCCCATATAGAACCACAGACAGCAATTATTTGATCAGTTTTAACACTGAAACTATGCGTCAGATTTCATCTTCATATCCAATTTTGAATCCTTATCCAACCAGGGTTTACATTAGCATTGAGGGGACAAAATTTCCCCATTGTTGCTTTAACGCCGTTTCAGGTTTGCTGTGGATGTGACTGAAGTGTGGATTTTCTTTTTGAAAGCCGGCAGGAAAAGTTTGCACAGAAATCTGAGATTTTTCCCATCCTTACCGACCTCGTCATAAAGCTAGTTTATGACGCGTCCTTGCTGCTTTCATCAGGAAGTAATACAGTACGTTCTGTTCACGTTTGCCCAAAATATGAACGAGTTCATAAACTATCGTTCAATGAACGTGTTCAGGCACAACACTGCCCACAGGTTGTAAATTTAATTATAGTGGTATTGACAGGTGTTATGCCATGGTGTGTTGTGAGACAGAATTTCAAAAATTAGTAGTCCTAAAAAAGATTGACTACTTTGACTGTGTGTATTATGAACTGACAAGTACATATCTTGTCGGATAAAGTCTCTACATGGGATGAAAAGAAAATTAGAAGTCCATTACTATTAAGTGTAGGGGGGGTTTCTATTCATGGTTGAACTTGAGTCGTGCAAGTTAAACAATATCAAACCACTAGTAAGGAAAACAGCCAGTTAGGATTGCAGTGATGGAATGCAGCGAACGTGTATTACTGACGCCCTCATGCTTTCCAATGTAAATACCAAGGCCGCCATGCTACCTAATGTTAGCCCGAGAGGCACAACAAGCTGCTTTCAGTGAACGGGGCGCGTTGGTTGGCAGCAGTCTATGGTAGGCAGCCGGATTTGACCGGATGCACCTCCGTGCGTTCAGGAGAGCGACATGAAAACAGTCTCCTCAGTAGTGCAGTCCACTTATATTAAATTATATTAAAAGCCACGTAATATTATGGCCATATGGGTCGGCAAACGTTTGAACCAACACTTCACGTAAGGCTGAATATAAATATCTGACACGTTTCACTAAAGCAGCAAAATGTAAACATTAAGCAAATTTAAACTTGCAAACATTAGAAACACTTAACGTTGACGGGATAGTTGATTTGGCTGAGTGAGTTTACGAAAAGTTATACAACACTATTAGACTAATTCAGGTGGGTCATTTCATATTGAATATAATACATTATGTGAACACATTTTTGTATTTTGTCTTGCATTAAACTTACCGTCTTTCCACCGAGTCACACACAGTCTCAAGAAAATGGCAGTTAACTCCTGGAAGAAGATCTGGGAAAGTGGGTGTGTCGACGTCAGACTCAAAGAAATCGAAACTTAATTTACCCATATTTACTGAACTGAGAATAGCAAGTTCAAGGACCACTCGGTAAATTCAAGTTGATATAATCCACAAAAATAGACTACCGCCACTAAAGCACAAAACTGAATGCAAATCACTCAAAACATTACATTACATCAACTACTGCTGAAATTCCATTTTTACAGTGTAGCAACCCTGAAGCGTATTATTTCATATTACCTGCAGAATGAGATCGCCTCACACAGAAGCGAAAATTGTTACGGCTGTTTTACAAAACACCCCAGCCAGAGAGAGCATCAATGTCTATTCGAACCTCAAAAGCATTATTTCGAGGAGCTGATGGCCCTGTTATGGAATGATCGATTCTTACCATCTGTCCTACATCTTTTGGATATAACAGGTCTAACAGTGACAAAATGTAGAGTGCAGGGTGCTACAGAGGCCATTCTGTACGAATTGCGGGACTGTGAATACATTTCAGCAAAAATCTGTGAGATTCTTGACTCTAAAGATGGCCAATGAAGATCGTTTACAGGACCAGGCGCTTGTAAACGCTCTGTGTTACTGGAAAGGTGTCTGAAATGGGGAACTTTCTAAGAAAATGGATGACGGGTTTAGCGGGGTTATGTTTGACCCATGAAATCACCCGTTAGCTACAGAGGACTGTTAAAAACAGAGGCCGAAGCTATGTTAGTATGAGTGCTGAAAAAATGTAATTGTTAATGGGGCGGATAAGAAAATCATATATGTGGAGCGGTTGTGTTGAACATCTCATGGGGTTAGAGGAGGGAGAGCTAGGGCGTGATATGTGTTATAACAAATGAGCCAGTTGTAAAGACTGATTGTTTTCATGCAGCGCATTTACTATGTGTGTATACATTAATGAGAAATAAAGATTAAAGATTTGGAAATGCTTTATAAAGAAAATAAATGATATAGTAATAAGGCTGCATGGTATTAGTGTTTTAACGTATACTAGTGGGGCAAGATAGTGAAGCGGTCTAGGTGTTGGACTCTAAAGAGTTATATTAGCTTACTTAATCAATACTATATGATTTTGCTTATGCGACATAGCCTTATTTTGAAGAAATGGTTTAAGGTTAAGATTGTGTTTATGAGCTGTGTCTGTGCGTTGATCTTATAGATAGTGTGCCAGTGACTAGGGTACAAAGGGAAGAATCCCAAGAATGAAGAAGTAAAAAACAAGAGCATATGGGAGTGCATGAATGCAAAAGAACATCTCCTTGTATGGTAAAAAGAATGAAGAAAACATCTCCTTGTATGGTAATAAAACCTATAGATTAAGAGGAACAGAACCATCACCCGTGACTCTTGCAAAAGGTCACTGGCCGTTACTAAGGAGGGGGAGGGGAGCCCCGCCTAAAATGTGTAGATATATATTTGTGGGTCCACAGGGAGAGTCAGTCTCAGTCAGAACTTCGTGCCTCTGACATTCTTGCGTTATTGGTTAGGGAATTCTGTCTAAGACCCGGAGCACTCTGTAAATTGTATTCTCTGCTATTCTCATTAAAGCTGATTTTGTTCCACTTGGACACATAGTGGAGCCTCTTTTAACTCGATCAACCAACACGCTGAAATTGCGGAACCGGAATTAGCCCCACTTTCCCTTCAACTCCTAGCCAGAAGATGGTTTGTTCGAGCCCCAGAGTTGGCCAACCTTGGTCATCCTTGAGCAAGATGCCTAACCTTTATCTGCTCCATGTAATAGAAAATCATTACAGTATTTTGGTGATCATGATATATTTTTTTTGAATCCTCAGAAGCAAAGATTGCAGCCAGATGAAGGTAGCCCAGAACAGCCTGGCCCATCAATAGGCCCACAAAGGACGGGGTTCTCCTATTATGTATAGTGAATTGATAGCCTTTCAAAATGCACGGTTACTGCCTTATTAAATTATTCAAGTATTTTTCGGAGTCTGACTGCTACTCCAGCCCAGAATGGCCTGGGCCCTGATGTCAGCCCCCCCAGATCTCACCCCTGCTCAGTCCCCCCCAGAAGTTTAAGTTAGATTTGTTTGGCATTTGTTTTTATTACTGCTGTATGAAAAATGCATGCACGTTATGGCATTTCAGTGTTTTTGTTACAGCTGAACTTTGTACAATTGGCTCTTGTTTTCTCAATACATTGCTTTCGGGAAGAATAATATAGGAAATATCTTATTTTTGGAATAAATCAATGTATTTTAACCCAAGATCCCAATCTCTATTAATACATTGGAAAAACATATATGGCCCTACTAAATATAGCTACACATCTTAAATACCTTGCTAATTAACCAAATGAATAACAGCTATAGAACACCAAACATTTATAAAGCTAAATGTAGTCATCAGATCATTGTTTTGCAATAATTCCAAGATGATCCCAGATCGCAAAAATGTAGGTTTTGGATCCTCTTTTTGGAATATTTCAAGAAGATGATCCCATGTTATTTTGGGATTATCTTTTTGGAACTATGTTAGCTCATTAAGGGTCCAAATTGCACATTAGCATAGTAGACTCTGTGATGTAAAAGCACGTGGGTGTGCCATGTACAGTTGAATTTATGCACATTTTTGAAATACTTATTGAAGGCTCTGTTATTGCAATGAGTGAGGCACAAAGTTTAAGTCAATCTGCCAAGAACCTTTGCACACAGAGGGTCCAAATTGCACATAGCAATGGCATAGAAGGCTTTGTGATTATGGATCGTGTGAAAGCACGTATGTCCACTATGTACGGTTGAATTTATAAATATTTTTGAAATGTTTCTCGCTGCTTGTGGCAGCTCTGCGGGCCATTTTTTGCAAGTAAAAACGCTTCTACCTCGTAAACCATATTGTCAGGACCGGGCAGGGGAACTCAAACGCAGACACAGGAATATCGAGTTAACGACCAAGATTTATTACAGTGGGCTAGAGAACATCAAGGGACAGGCTGGGGTCGGTACACAGGCAGGCAGGCAGTATAAACAGCCGAAGGTTCAGAGGGGTCCAGGCAACGGGGGGTGTCCAGGGACAGGCAGAGGGTCAAGCACGGGCAGGCAGTCAGACAGGCAGAAGTACCGAGCGGGGCGATGGCAGCAGAGCGGAGAGGAAACAGAGAGTCAGTCCGAGGTAGGGGTAACGAGCACAGGGAGGCAGCGGAGCTGTAACAAAACACAGAGAGGCACGGGGTATAACGAAACTGGGAAAATCACAAGGAAACCAAAAAACAACGAGGTTTAGGAATACGATGGTTTTAGGAATAGAATATTGCGCAAAAGAAATAACTGTAGTAGTATAGTTGACAATTGGCAGTGAAGCTCCCCGCGAGGCAGGCTTATCAAGGGCTGGTTAATCACCCCTGACTCGAAACACCTGGAGGAAACCACTGGCCGGGAGCATCACCTGACGAACAGAGAGGGAGAGAGCGAGAGAGAGAGAGAGAGCGAGAGAGCGAGACTACGCGGACCCATGTGGGTCCGTGACACATATGATATAGAGGGTACAAATTTCACACAGACATTAAAGGCTATGTTATGATGGTGCGTGTAAAAGCACGTGTGTGATGCACACTTGAATTTATACGAATTTTTGAAACGTTTAATGAATGTATTGTTGTTGACATCTTTGATTTTGAGAACGTTTTTTTGGAGTTTAGTGAATATTTTATTTATGGACTCAATAACTGCATTTCAATAATGTGCTTAGATAATATTATATTATAAGATTATTAATAAGATGAAAACTTTCATGTCAATCAAGTGAAAGTAGGCGTAACTTCAAGGACTTAGCGGTGTACAGTCACTGAAGCTATTTTCAGCTAGCCGGCATGCTTCCGTCAGAGCTACTAACTCAGCTGCCTGAGCAGAGAGGTGTCCGGGGAGAGAGGCCAAAACAAGGGTGTCATGGGCTGAGCAGACAGCAAAGTCAACTTGATTAAGTGGTGGGGTCTCTGGTTTCAGAGCCATCCACAAACAACACTAAATCAGGGTTAGCCAATGGAAGCTCTTGTAAATCAGGTCGGGGGGCACATTTGAAGGGAGGCTACACAATCGTGAGGCTCACCATCCTCTGCTGTGGGCAGGGTTAAGAGTTGTACATCGCTTTATCGTAATGTTGGGCATATTCAACAGGGTGGCATTGTGCCTCAACCATCAAGCAGTGGAGAGATGGGAGGTTTTCTGTTCTAAGAGAATTAGTGACACAGCGTGTGGGACAAGGAGAGTTAGAGGGGAATACCCTACAATGTCGCAAGATGCAATGACAGCTTTTTCTGCAGCAGCAACTGCTCTGAGGCAGAGGGGCAAACCAGCAGCAACTGGGTCAAGCTTCGCAGAGAAATACGCGACAGGACGTTCTTTCCCTCCATGTACCTGCAAGAGAACAGAAGACATACAACCTGTTTCTTGTCCACCGTCTGGGTGAACGGCCTGGTAGGATCTGGAAGGCCTAGAGTGGGAGAAGACTGAAGAGCATTTTTAAGAGCAATAAAATTCAACTCAGCTTCAGGTGTCCAACAGATAACATCTTGTAGCGAAAGAGACTTGCCATGGAACAGTGCACCCAATGGGGCTTCTAACATAGCACAATTAGGTATACAGTATACTGACGACAATTCGAGCATATAACTAAGAAAGACATAATTTGTTTCTTAGTGCGAGGTTTGGGTATTTGTTGAATAGCCTCTATTCGTTTGGGTGAGAGAGATTTACCCTCTTGTTATCACATGACCCAGAAATGTTACTTTTTGTTGGAATAACTGTAATTTAAATAGGCTAGCCTTATGTCCTTCTGTTGCCAAATGTTTAAGTAGGGAGATGGTGTCAGTTTTACACTGATAAGCTGTTGGTGCACATATCATGAGGTCGTCGATGTTCTGCAGTAAAGCTGTACCTGGCATTAGCTCCAAACTATCTAGGCTGGCCTTAAGGGATGACCCGGAGAGGAATGCCACCATGGCTGCGGGGACGGCCGCAAGGGATTGGAGAATCTCAGGCAATAAGAGGCTGCTAACACCTTTTCACAGATATAGCAACTCCTTATATAGAAAATATAGGTTGACCAGTTTCCACGCCCTTCTGAGACTATATAATGTTGGGTCAAGAGTAGGCAGACCTGACGGGTGACTTGTTATCGGTTAGCGATTGAAGACCCAGAATTCTGTACTTGTATTCTTGATGAATAAATAAAGCTGATTTTATAGACTTGGACACATAGTTTTCCTCCTACTTTTAACTCCATAAAAAGAACATGCGGAACTGGCGCATATAGGCGCAAATTCCAACAACGGGGACACTGAAAAAAGCATTGGCAAGATCGACAAAAAAAAAATTGGGGCACATGGCTGTAGAGCAGCTTTAACTGTTTGTAAGTCTTGTACAAAACGCCCCTCCACAGGCTGACCCTTGTCTCTAATTTTCTTGACTGGGAACAATGGTGTTCTCACAGGTGAAGTTTCGCAAAAAAATAATCACTCTGTGGGAGTGTGGGCGTGGTTTACCTCTGGTGCGTGTGGGAGGGAACGTGAGGAGGTGTGGTTCACGGGACTGGGGGACAGGTGTGGGCATTTATTAATCACCTGTCTCCCTTTTAAGCAGCGAGTGAGCACAGCTGCGGGAGGGAGAGCTCAAAAGTGAGCACATGGATAGAGAGCAACCTCGCGGGAGCTCTCGGGAATACTATGTCAGGCAGTATTTAAGACCTGTGGACACAAGAATATACCGGGCAGTGTTAAGACCTGTGGAAAAAATAATATACTGGGCAGTGTTGAAGTCCTGTCAGAAATAGGTTGGCTGTTTCTCATATTTAGCAGTTCCAATACATTCTGATACTAACTTTTCCCGATCAGTGTTAGCAAGCATTTCTTCATTGCGTGTAGCATGCGTGTATATGCTGTGTGCGTGTATATGCTGTGTGCGTCAGTCAGCGTGAGAAAAACCTCCCATAGCCCTCTTCTTGGGACAGTCGTTACTCCAGTGTCCCTTCTCACCTCAGTTAAAACAAACACCGTCAATGTACTGACGAAAACCCCCTCTTCCTCGTCCTTTCCAATCATGTCTGTTGAAATTGCTGCAGATTTCTTGTTGTTGAGTGCTCTGCAGGAGAGTAAGCCTGGCTTGACGTAATTGTTGTTCAGTTTTCTCTGACCAACACTGTTTGCAGCTGGTTCTGTGCATGGCTAGCGTGTCGTCGCAGTTTATCAAGCCGTGCGTCTTCGCAACAGATACAGGAGGCCTTTTCTGCTGAGTTTATTTCTGGCAGCAATCCTCCCAGAAATGACGAACATAGATGAGTCTCCCAGGCACTTGGGTTGGTTAAATCTTGTGGTTTGTTAATACCGCTGTGCGTAGTAAACATCAGTGAGACGGTGCAGATATTCATCTGAATTCTCATGTCTACTGTTTGCACGCGATTATAGCCGTCATGTTCACTTTTGTAGGAAAAGTGTCTTTGATTGATAAGGTTTGATAAGGTGCATTGTTTATGTGTTCATAATGGGGATTACTGCATTTTAAATCGTCATTCCCAAATGCGCTTGAAATCTTTTGAAAGTCAGAGGCCTTTATCTTTGTTCTCAGCAGTAGTCTTAATTCAGAGATGGTAGGGCGAAATTATTTACAGAAAATGTCCAGTGATTCCTGAAATTTAACACCTGAATCCGTAGGATTAGGTAGATGCAACGCTGCCTCTTTTCCGGAGAAAGTCTTCCGACTCCCTCTGATGGTCCGTACACGCGTCCTGATCTGGTATGCATTGGAGTTGGGGCAGAAGATTGTGTGGTGTCGGGCTCAGCCTGAGGTTGTATAGGCTGGACAGGCGCTGAAGGCAGGCAGGAGTCCAGGTCTGGGTCCAATCGCACGGCATTCAGCTGTGGATACAGAGAAGAGATTTGCGAGTATGGTGGGCATGTCAGTGTTTCTTTCCCTTTTCCCAATTGATCTGCTTTGTCTGCTTCTGTCCTTATTTATTTTTGTAATCTAAGTCTGTCCCTGCGATCTGCTTCTTTTTCCCACATCGCTAAGCATGTCTTTTGCCGTTCTATCATTTCTTCGTTTCAACTTTTCTTCCTAGTTTCTTTAAAAAAAAATATTTTTCATATTCTATTAATTTTTGTTTTAATTGCTTAAGCTGATATTGACTAAAAGACCCATTCTCTGGTAAACTAAATTTATCTACTCCATATTTCCGTCTAATTTCATCCACTATGAGACCTGTAACAGGCCTGGCATGTCTGGATCTTACGATCCTCATTGTCTCTTCCAACAATGGTCAGCGCGCTAAGTATCAATTGCAAACGTCTTCACAATGTCTGGTTAGTTACGTCACAACCAGTAAAAAAAACAAGGAATCTTAGCTACAAAACTGCAGCCTCACCTTTATTCAGGAAACTTAGCTAAAAAACGGCAGCCTCACCTTTATTTAGGAAGCTTAGCTATAAATTGCAATTTCAACCTATGGTGGGTTACAATTTTGTAATCTTAACTATTTATTACCGCAGGTATCTTAAATACAATTAACAACTTCACCTTTTTGAGGAATCTTGATTATAATCTCACCTATTTAGCCAGATGAAACAGGAATTGGAAATATGAATGCAAAGTTTTTATAAAGGGAACCAATTTTATCTCACCGTTTATTTGTTGTAATTTCCACTTCTAACTCTGTTCAGGAAAAACCAGCGTTGTCGATCGGGGGAAATAAGCGGCAAAAATTTCCCTTCTCTCTATAATTTTAGGCGAGGTTGGGACCAGACAACCTTGGTGTGTCCGGGACGGCCAGTCATCACTACCGCTCAGAACTCCCGATGGGCACCGTAGATTTATTTGATTTATTTCAAGACAGGGACAGTGCACAATAAAACATTAATCTTGTACAAGAGAATATGCATTGTGCCAGGTTCTAGCAAATTGCTATTTTCCACCTGTAGTCCCTGGGCAGGTTGATGGAATAAATACATTGAAAATTAGTATAGAAAAAGAAAATTATCAAGTAAAATGACAGAACAAGGCAAAGAGACAATGTATAAAATAAATAAATAAAAACATGGAAGCAGATTCAACAAGACAGGACAGGCTACCCCTCAACCCACACACACGCACGCACACACAATTCATAAATGTATACACTCTTGTCTTGACAGTAGCCAACGCTTGGCAAGATGTGAGAAGGCGTGGGGACTTCTACATGAAATAATGTCTGTTGGCAGAGTATTCCATTGAGTCATGGCAATGCAAGAAAATTATGACTTTCCAAATGCAGTTTTGCGTTAGGGTACACTACACTCACCCCTTGTAACAGATCTTGTTGTTCTTGTTGACTTCTCAGAGCAGAGTGTAAAATATTTGTTCAAGGGGGGAGCTGCAGCATTGTGAATAATTTTATAAAAGTAAGCAAACAGCAGTGATGGGAAAGTTCATTTTCTACATGAACTAGTTCAAAGTTTAGTTCACACATTTTAAAATGAACTAGTTCAGTTCATAGTTCATACTTCAAAAATGAACTAAGTTCACAGTTCAAAAAATGAACTAGTTCATAGTTTTTATTTCCATATTTTGCTGCAAGCAATTATTTTTCAAAATTATTGCCACAGCCCATATAGAACCACAGACAGCAAT
>JAOEHI010052363.1:0-16852 GCA_025447815.1 Percopsis transmontana | reverse complement strand
CGTGTGGCCCGCCGAATCTCCAGGTCGAGCCTCCACTCTACTGGTCCGACGACGCAGGCTGTCGGCAGGATGGTAGCTGGCCTCTCCTCGACCTCCTCTGGCTCGAACTGCCGGGAGAAGGCGTCCGCATTGGCGTTCTTTGAGCCCGGACGGTAGCTCACGGTGATGTTACAGTACCTTTGCAAGAACTTAACCTCCTAACAATGCAGCAGGTATAGGTTGGAAACCTCAGGTAAAATCATAATATTAATATGAATAATGATAATAACAATAAGAAGACCACTACACACACCCTCTCTCTCAAAAAGATGTGTTGCATCTTTATCTTTAACATTGGGGACTTCCACTCTCCTATCTCAACTCAACTGGTAGAGTGCAAAAGGTTTCTATTGAACAAAGATATAATAGGCCTTATCATTATTTTACAGTTTTCTGAGGGGATTTTACTTTTACTATAGTAGGCTATAGGTCATGTATGGCCAAGGCCTACTTCATCCATTGATCCATAGCATCTGCCTGGCTCAGCCCCATCAAAAAGGTCACTTATGAACGACATAAAAATATGCATTAATGGAAAACATTTTCTTTTGATCTAATATCTAAAAGTTACAATGATATCACAATAGTCAATAGTAATAATAGTATGGCGGCAATATTGCAATAACAATAAAATGGAATTAAGATGTAAAGTCAACTCACCCACTAGAGGGAGCTCATTAGTTTCCATTACTGGAACTGGAACAACTGGACAGTTTCACATGCACTTACGCACACAAGGATATGCACATTTAAAAATTCAAATTTGTACAAGTCGGCTATATTTTTCATAGCAGAAAGAAGGATTATAAGGCCAGGAAACGTGTTATGTTACAGTTTGCTACACTGTTTTTGACTTGTATTCTGTAGTTTTTCTCTAGGATTACAAAAATATTTTGGTTTGAAACTTTGAGCTGGGGCAGAAGTTTGGTGTACTGGGGGCGCACTAACGCAAATGAGGTGTGTCCTTTTTAAAATAACACTTCAGTCTTCGCTACCTACATTGCCAATGGGCACCTTTCAATACAAATCAAACCCAAGAGTGAGAGTCTCTCTTTTATTTTTATTTTTTAGGTTTAACATCCAAAGTGACATGCAAAGACGACATGGAAAGTGTGTTGTAATGTAGAGCTAGGCTCCATAGGCTAGGCTACAAGTGAAATAAAAAGTGCGTTGAAAGAAACTCCCACCTTAGTGGAATCACCCATGGAAACCAAACACATCTTCCACGTATTGAATAAACGTGGAATAAAACGTGTCCTCTGTGGCATTGTCATAACATTCCTTGTTCTTCGTGTCGTAGAACCTTGTAGGTGAGCCAATAGAGGACGTTAAACACTAGGAAACTCAGGGGAAACACGGCTCGTGATATGGTATCAATCCTTTTTGCGCGTTCCACAAAACGCCTTCGGATGTCATAGTAGCCTAACCCTGGGGGTAAATCAGCAAATACTGGTGTAGCGTCCACCTCCGGCCCCTCTGCTGTCACCATAGCAATTCCATATGGGAAGAATAGACCCTCTTGTGACAGCTCCTCTTCCTAAAATACAAATAAAATTACCAGTGATTATTCATCTTTTTTATAGAATAATGGTCACCTGTGGTCAACTGAACAATAGTGTTTAAAGTGATACTGAACTTTAGTAAATCTTTTACTGAGTAGCTTCTTCACCTCAAGAAACATGCTGCCTTTCAAAATTAAATAATCTGTTTGGTCACTGTACTTATTGAAACCAATTTATCTTTTTTGTTTTGTTTATACCCAACCATCATTGTTATTTCAATTTGAGGTCTACAAACAACATAGCTAGCTTTGGTTTATTAAATACCGGGACCAAACACAGTAGTATATCACCCTAACTGGACTTGTATTGAGGTAAGGAAGCAGTACAGTCCAAGGTTCTATGTTCATTATCGCCTTTATTTCCTTAAACCGGTCACAAGTGGTGGCTGAATTAAATGAGAGCCTGCGTGCTACATACTGTACCTTTGCACAGACGCTGCACTGCCGGGCTTTATTCCCACGAGGAGTACTGTTGCCGGGCACATTGTTCCCCTTCGTTCTACTCTCTCCACTCCTCTGCTGTTGGGTAAAAACAGGCAGCATGCACTTGGTGATCAAGACTATCTACAATGGCCAGTAGCTTCCGTCAGTGACACGTATGTCATAACATTCACGGTAATGTCAAATGTGTTAAAGTATGAAATGTGACCCAAACAATACAAGTAAGAACCTAGCAGACATTTATTGAGGTGTACAGTGTACCTCACGCTGCTTCATTTAGTCAATATCTTATGCCTGCAGAGGGTTTGGCCTATTTTTGTGTCTGCTATTTTCCTTTGAAGGTGAAGCACCAAGACGTTGTGTAGGCTCCGTTCAGCCAGATTTAGCAGGAGGTGGTGGCTGGAATTACCTACAGGTCAGTGCTCTATGAGTGCTTTAGCTCCAGCATAGGGAGCAATGACAGTAGCCTGAGGGGGCCGGGTGGGTGGCTTTAACTCACAGCTCTCTGACACTGCTCTTTGAGCTTCGTCCTCCTCCGCCTGAAGAACTCTTTGTGCTGGCGCGAAACAAAGTTCACGGCCGCATATTCCAGTAAAGCGGCAAACACGAACAGCAGACACACAGCCATCCAGATGTCTATGGCTTTCACGTACGATACCTGCACAACAAGGGATATTATTGACGTGACAGTAAGATAAATATTATGGAAATTATTATTTAGTGTTAAACTAGGGAATAGGGGTACCAAGCCTACTATTACCGCACTACTATAAGCGCACACACACATTTAACAGGGTTATAAATACATGGATATAATTACATAAAATATACATACAGTATTTTCGTTTTTTTCATCCCACTAGATTAACATGGTGCAGCACAACAGTGTACCTGTACAGCACCTATACTCCACCCTCACTTCCTATTGACCCTTAAAAATGTCAATCTTTCCTCACTTCACCTCTTCCCTTTGGACTTTGGACTGGTATTGTACACACTGGTCACACACACACACACACTACACATACATACTGACGGTCCAACCTTTGGCAGGGAGGCCCTTGAGCCAGAGCTTTGAGTTGTCATGGTTAGTACGGTCGTGATTCCCAGTCCCACCCTGGCGGGGGCAGCGTCCATGTTGATCCAGAAGGACACCCAGGACAGGATAACTGTGAGCAGGCTGGGTATGTACATCTGGATGAGGTAGTAGCCCATCTGACGCTCCAGATAGAACTTGACCTCTATACAGGTAAATTTACCTAACAATAAGAGACAGGGAGTGTATAGTCAAAATGCAGACAAGGGCAAACTGTTTAGTTTAGTTATTAAAAATAATGAAGCGTTGAATTGAATTGTGGTTATCAAAGTTGAGTACAATTCAAGATGTATTATTATTAGAAAACATAGCTCATTTTGGCTGACTGGTATCTCCCTGACTCTGGCAATTCATGTCAGGGCAGGGCAACTGACACCATCTATTTAATTGATTCTTTTGAGTATTATACAGTTTGCTGACATCAGCAAAATTCCATCATAGCCAATTTAATCTGGCACAGAAAGTGAAAGACAATTATTTAAATTAATATATTTATAATTTGGAATGAAATGTTATCACAGCTTTTGGGGGCCTACTGCTTAAGACCGTAATTACCTTTCCAGGTACTTTTCCTTTCCAAGACACTTTCTTGCATGGAATATATTTACCCGTGTTGTAGTGCTTGGTGCAGTAGCCAAGACCCTTCTCCTCCTTCAGCACAAACTGGGGGAGCTGCAGATCATCTGCCACCTGCACAGGACCCATATCCAGCCACTGGAAGATCAGGTCATTCATGGTGTAGCCAACTGCACACAGAGAGAACAAACCCAGTGCCCAAAGCTAAAAACTATCTACTATTCTGTAGTCAGTGGGTTGGGAGCCCTGAGGTGTCACAAAATGCCTTTAGGAGGGTCGTGTTTTGTTTCCAAGATATTAGTAATATCAGTAATTCTAATGTTGTAATCTTAATCTTCTAGTATCTTTAGCAAAATGCCGGCCTTGTCAAGCTCAGACAATCATTTATGAAAACTCACAACTTTCAAGCTGCATTGTACATGTCTGACTGTCCATTGGGAAATTTTTCAGGTCCATGGGACAGGACAGGATCAGTGTGAGCCTGAAAGACAGGAGACAAGAGTATGGTGTGACAGAGTGGTCTCACATGTGACAGTTGTGATCGGGCTGATCCAAGCAAAGCACAATGGAGAAGATGTAATGCAACAGGGATGACAGTGTGAAGCATTGCTATATTCACACACAGACACTTTCTCATCTCCGTAATCCTCTCAGAATCTGTTGCAGTTTACTTCCCTCAAAGAACATTAAAACTACAGCAAACATAACACTCCCAATAGCTTAGAAACAATAATCTCACCTTTTTAAACTGTCAACCATCAGCGCATACCACCATCCATCCAAGTTATAAAGGGTGGCATGTGTTTTGTGCTCAACTGACCAAGTAACCAGAATGCAGATGGCATACTGACATCACAGAGTAAATTGCAATTTGTTATGCGAAGGAGCAGCTGGTTGAATTTTCCTTCAACACATTTGTTTGCCTCATCCAGTTAAATCCATTAATATTTAATAATGCCCGTTCTTGCAATCAGTTGTTTAAATTGAATTTCAGGGATTAATACTGAACACAGCTAGTGCTAATTTTTGTTTAATGTGCCGTGATCCCGCTAATGTTGTTCTTAGACAGGCTAAATGCTAATAACATTTGGTTAAAAGCATCTGGTACACACCTGTTATCCTGTTAATCATTTTGATGTTTAAAAACTTGTCATTTGAACACTCACACTTTGGCAAATTCTAGATATGTTTCTGAGATAGAGCCCTAATTGGGTGTTCCAAAGTCCAGATTGAAAATGAAGAGGCATTTGGGATTGTGCCATCTGGGTGCCTGGGTTGACTAAATCAGTTTTTTCAAATTTTAATTTGAAAAAATTAAAATACACATAGAGGGGTCCCTAGGTTGTTGGGAATACGATGTAGTAACCACAGATGTATTCTTAGCTATTGTTCATCTATTCCTTACAACACAGGAAGCTTTGAAAGCAGATGTGCTTTCGCATGCAATTTCCTTTATAAAGTCATATTTTATGCAGGAGGAAGTAAACTGCCAGTAAATGCTGTGTAGCCTACAGTTGACAGTTTGGGAATACAGCTTGAGAAAGAATGTACATGGTGTTGGTGCAGATTACCATTTAAAAAAATGCTGATCACCTTATGCTATAGAGGACATTGCCATTTTGGAAAATCCGGAGTAGTTTGTTGTCGGTGGTAACCTCGTGAAAGTTAGCTCCCTTTTCATTTGCAAAGAACAGGTCAGGTTTCCATATGGAATCCAACATAGAGGGGTCCAGGTCCAGCGAGTCATCCGGATACTCCTTATAGGCCAGACGTGGGTCGTTCCACTGTTGACGCAGAAATACATTGAGCCGGTAGTCCTGTGGTATACGGAATGAAGTTTTGAATGAGAACGAAATATACTTAGGTGTTATGGTTAAAGTTTCACACCTATCTTGACCCTTATATGTATAGGCCTACATAATGTATGCCCAGATTCACTTTGGATGTATATTAATAAACACCATCATTGTGCATTGGAGTCATTTCACTTTTTGTAATTTTAGTTGCTAAAAGTCAATATGTACACGGTGAGGGAACAGCACTTGCCAGTGGACAGCGCTGCACCCGCACAAGTACTAACTATGGTACAGGTATGCCTCAAAACCAGACAAGTGGAGTTGGGAACATACTGTAACTTGAAAGAGCAAACTCTATTTTAAATTTCATCCATTAAAAATGGATGCCTCTCCCCCTGTGGTATTTCTTTATATACATGACCTAGACCCAGCCCTAAATTAAAAATATATAGGTACATAAAACCCTCCTAAAACCATCCGAAGTCATGATCTTGGGCAATATCTATCAACAGTTGTTAATGATTAGGATGCTATGGATACAATATAGTTTTTGTAGTAGTAAATGTCCCTATGGGATCAATCAATTATTGTTTTTATAATCTCTTTTCTGATTACAAATGAATATGAGACAGACAACAGTGTTTGGTTTAAATCATGAATGCTATATTATCTTTGTTATCTATATTAATTTGTCCAAATTCTATCACAGTTTGTAACAAATACAGGTCATATTTTGTATTTTTATCCAATATTGTGTAATATACGTTATTATATAAATTATGTGGTGTCTTTTCTGTAGTCTGTTAACTGCTGTCTCAGGCATTGATTTAAATAGACTGACTAGAAGTCCCATGTGATTCTTGATCTCATAATCAGTGCAAATAATATACAGCAGAACACTGAGAACATGTAGTATAGTTATATAATGCAGGTACTAGACCATTCTACTAGCAAACAACTTACAAGTTGTGATATTGACTATAGTAAACTGGCGGTAATAATAAAAATTATGTTTGGCATGTTAATTAAAGACAATAATTTAGCAATGTTAATTACCAAAAGTACTTACCATTGTGGTTTCAGTAATAGATCCAAAGCTGTTAATAAAGATGTTGCAGGTCACATTCACAGGAGGACCTGTGAAAAACAGCCCATTGTTACTTAAAGGTACACTCCTCGATTGCCTTATAGCCCCACAAGTTTCCTATGCAGCTCACTGTTAATGTTTGAAATGTTTGTGCATGTGGCTGTAGAGGAAGGGGTAGAGCAGGTGTGAGACTATCAGTGCTGGGGAGGAGTAGAGAGGAATGTGTTAATTAATTTGCAATACTGGTTTCACCCACAAGGCTAATTCCATACAAACTGAGAAGTGTGCCTTCAACACAGCAGAGAAACAGACCTGACACACTGGATAAAACAAGAACAGTACTCTCGCATAACAACAATTTTTGCTGATTTTGAAATGCCCTATAGCCCACATCAATAAACAATAAATAAACAAATCTGTTTTCAGTACACTCCCATTAGCGTAGTCCATCTGTCAACCACTGAGACGCTAACATTTTTAAAAACTCTTTTTCTCAAAGGTAATGATTTATTGATTCCCCGTTAGTTACATTAGTGTATTTATAGATGATCAGTTGGGATTTAGCCAGTATGCACTAAAGCACATCACGTGGCTGTGGTACAAGTATAAAATATATATGAAACAACCCCCCACCCCCCAGAGATGATGGAGAGGGGAAGGTATCCGTGGGAATATTCTGCATTTAGTCACAAATAAGAGAAACAACAGAAATAGGTCTATGGGTTAATATGCATGACAATGACATTTGTAAAAATAACCCAAAGCCATGAATGAACATCAAGCGTAATGACACATCGCTAACAAAAAAAAGAAGTCTACAGCCTACAGCTCCCTGTCTCGGGAAACCATCTGTGAATGGTTTGTGCTCCTCCACTGCCTTGACTTGAGCTCCCAAGCAATACACACACCTGCATTAGTATCAAAAGTAGCTGCAGCTGCTGCAGCCAAATGCACTGCTGTTATTTACCTTTAAAGTTTGGTCTGATGCGAGCATCATAGCCTGACGTGTGCCCCATCAGTTTGTCTAGGAAGTCTGAGGGAGAGTGCGGTCTAACTGTCATGCTGGGAAACTTCAGTTCCTTAAAGTGGCCTGACCTGCCAAGAGACCGAGATTCAATCTTTAAGCACTGTTGAGATTGTAGCGCGCTGTTGTTTTATTGTAACAAAATTGTTAAATGCACTGTAACACAACAAATGCTATTGTAGAAATGAAGTTGATTCTAACAGTGCTGCAAAATGTTGTCACTTAGCTCAGGCAAATAATTTATTAAATGTACTTGTACCTGTACTTGGAATCCATTGTCTTATTTTACTGTTGTCATACAATTGAAAGGTTCCATAATACAATCATCATGAATTTTTCAAAACAAAATCTGTTTCGTCTGTAAACCGTCACATTCCTTATAGGCTTTAATTTAATTTTTAGTTATAGAAATTTGTTATTTAACAATGGTTCTGGATAGTATGGTAATGTTATCCATATAATTAAATAATTATCGAATTATGAGATGATGAACTGAAATAAGGATGAGAAATAATGTGCAGAATGTGGGCTATTTTGTGTAACTTTGGTTAAACATACACCTCATCTCTAGTTTCTCACATTGTATTCTTCCAAGTGCCATGCTGTCAGTTAAAATATGAATAAATTAAATGTATTACATATGGGTGGAAAAAAACATTAATCACTAAATTGTTTGTCAATAGTTAATCAATAAACAATTTAAAATTGTTTCTTACCTGCATGATAGAAAAATGACAGTTGGGACCCATACCAGGATGTGTGCCTGCATCCTCTGAAATTCTTAACATAAAATAATTAATAGAAAAAATCCACTGCATGAACAAAGTATGTTATAGAAGAGCTGACAAGAAGCTCTGCTATCCAGGTTCTGGAATGGCTTCATCTGAGAGCCCTCCTCTTCTTTGCAGGTGTAAAGACCAGGATAGTACCGCTGTATATTTTAAAATCAAGTTTTCCGTGGGTGTTTGTCTAGAGGACTTCAAGCTCCATCTCTTTTTTATGGCCACATGCTCCAGGAATTATGGCAAGATTATTTAAAGAGACAGCGCCGTTTTCATACATTTCTATTTCACCAATTTCAAAGCCCGAGCCTGTCAGCATCAGATATTAATTAGAACATTAAAATAAGTTTTATTATAATCTTTCCACTAAAAATGAATAAAATGAACAAAATAAACAATAAAAAATTGTGGATGCACAGTATGTATGAGAAAATGTCATAGCACTGAAGTGAATAAGATGCAGTCATTAAGAAACCAAAGAGAATAAAACTAGCGCTGAAAAAAATGAATTATTGAGCAAGGTTGTGAACTCATGTTAATTTCAAGTGTTCAACTAAAAAAATGTTTTGTTTGTAAACATAAAGGCCCACAACAGGAACAGGACCAATTATCCTAAAAAAACAAAATATATTTGACCAAATAATTGCTTTTGTCACTATTACACTAATAGGGGTACTGTAATAAGCAAACCAAATGATGCTATATATGCAATGCATTAAAACAGTAATAGAAGAGGGATTCATTAAGATCTTACGTGCAGTTACATGTCTGGAGGTTATTTACCTTTACCCTCAGCACACATGTTTTGTGCTTGTGGGTGAATTACTTCAGCTTCATAACTCATAACTAATTTTAATATCCAGGTGGAACCTCAAAATTATATAATTATTTACAGAAGAGCAGCAAGACATTTCATCCACTACCTTATTTAACATTAAGGTCAGAAAGATGCTAAGTTTGTATGGCAGATGCTTTCGTCCCACTTGTGAAGACCTTAATGTACTACATTCTGGTGTCTATAATGTCCAGTCTTGTAGAGTAAGGAAAAATAAATTAACACTTTTAAAACTCAAAAATATTTTTGGTATGGAAGAGCCTCTGCGGCTCTAAATGGGATAAGTAGGCCAACCATCATTTTAATGACGTTTCTAGACCTACTTGCTAGCTAGTTTAGTGCCTGCATGTACTGCAATGTGCTGGTCAAGTGCCCTCTGTAAAAACAAGCAGAATTTTAAATATTTTATAAATAATGTATTGAAGTAATGTAATGAATTCAGTGTATGTAGATTTGTCAGCAGCAAACACGGGGAAACGCTTCAGGATAGACGCGTGTTCAACCACATTTCAGCCACAACACAAAATGTGTTAACAGTAAGCACTACCCAGTAAGACAAATGTAAATGCTTCATTTTAAAAAATAGTTTTATTGCAGCTTTTCTCATTATAAGCTGCCCGGCTCACACACAAAGAAAACAATCCATAGTGAACGTTACTTAGCTTGTTGGTACTTTGAGAGAAAACAGGGAAACATTTACACCTTGATCACAATATGCAACAAGAGCATATATTGGCCGGAGACAGCATTTCAATGAGGCTGATTGAGTCGTTTTTCCCCCTCACATAGAGAAAAAACAGCAACAAACAAACAGAAGACATGAAGCTGTATGAAAAGATATTCCAGCAACATGACATACGGTGCACCGAGTTCTTCCCTTTGTGTGTGTTGGGTCTGGCAAAGCCTGGCCTGGAGCGTCAAAAGTTCAGAGGCTTAACGTGTCGCGACAGTCCTCGCCCATTAGAACAACGACCATAGCCCTCAGAGGCTGGCTCAGTCCTCGTGGATGTTGAAGAGCTTAGCCACCTCGTTCAGATCTGCATGCTCCTCGCCGTCTTTGATGATCTACAAAGAAGACAGTAAAGTATATATATAAATGAGAAGCGATACAACAAATCACAAAATAGCAATTTGCGATAGATGGTGCAAGTGAGGAAACTTAGTTTTTACTGACCTTCCTTGCGATGGGCATCCTGTTGAAGACATTCCAGAGGAGGACACCCACTACCACTCTGTCTCTCAGGTAAAAGATCACTCCTTTGCCGTATTCATCGTTGACCGTTGGAGGGGGAGCAGGCGTTGAAGAGGCCACTGGTTCTGTGGCCACCGCCTCCGTCTCACTCTCTGAGCGGATTCCTGTTCCTATGGGGTATTTAGGAGGTGGCTTTTCAAAAGGTTCCATATTGTAAAATGTGTCCAGTTGTGTTGTCTGAAGGGACCCGAAAAGGCTGGACTAGATTTTGACATCTGTCATGTCAAAACATATAATTTAGCCAGTCCCTTAGGTGTGACTTCATTTCTGGATCCATACCAATCGTCTTTGACCCATCGTCCAACTGTCAGTCAGAAAGCCAATCAAGTTGGAGCATGTTAAAACAAAGTGCACCACCAACTGAAACAGAATGTTCAGTTTGAAGGGAGAAAGAGTTTGTCCAAAATGGGCTTTAAACAGGATTAGCGGATGGTTCTACCTGACTCCTCGGTGACTGCTCTAGGCGTGTCCTTGGCAGTGGCTTTGGCAAACACTCCAACAGTTGGCAGACTACTGTCAACAATCCCGATGGCCTCGTAGCCTACATCTGGGCCCAAGTCACTCCTGTGAACCAGCAAGAGATCAGAACACACACACTGACTCATAACTTGAGGAGTCCACTGTTGTGTTCTTTCTACTCTGCTGGTTATTAGTCCGTTTTTATGCATGTGGAGCTTGCTCTACTTCCACACAAACACACTAGAATAGGGCTGAAAGCGGACTTGTTAAACATGTAGAAATGAGCCTATGTCCCCCCCACCCCGTTTCCGGCCAGATGAGTTTCATGCTGGCCTATTACTGCAGTACTTTACAGTCAACTGAACATTGTCTACTTCACAAGTGACAGCGTGTATTGATGCATGCTGATTTCATTTGCATTTATGGCTAAAAGGAACGTTTCGAAAATAATTTATCCGCATGTTTGAGATTGCTGTAGTTTTGGATTCGTCTTCAGGTATTATATTTTTCCATTTTCAATACCGAACATGTACATGTATAAAAGCTCCCTGAAAAATACATAAATGCAATCTCAGGGTTAGACTTTACCGTGGGTAAAATATCAACACTCATGAACCTGAAGCAATGATGGAACATATTGATGTTTCTGCCTCTAAACGGATAACCCCGCCATCTGCTGGTTACTCCTCCTGACCCATATATGTTGTGTCCTATGTTGTGTCCTTCAAAGCATTTTGAGGAGTAGTAAAATCAAATCGGTTATAGATATGATTAGACATAATTTACAACGGAACTCAGGCCAATACCCACCAGAACATAGACTGGTGCCAATAGGGTTTGTTGGCTCCCGTCATGTTCTCCCCTGCCAGTCTGCCGCTTACAACAGCGTGATCGTGGTGCTCCACCCGCCTGCGGCCCAGTCTGATGTCGTAAAAGCAAGCAGCATCTCCTGCCTGTACAGAGGAACAAGTGGCTAAAGACATGGAGAAGTTGTACAATAGAGCAGTTTTCTAACTTGGGTTGCAAGCTCTGAACAACTTCTTCTCTTTCAACGGCATAACATAAAGTCCTAAAGTAATACTAGAATATACAAGGTTGCTGTCAAGAGCAGGTTAGAAGGATTACGATCTGGTTTCAGATAAATTCCACTCACTTAAATTACGGGGAGTATCCTAAACCATTTTATCTTAAAAGCATCTAAACCCATCCAGCCTCAAGGACTTTTTGCACCATCATTCCAGTTTCCTTCAGGAAGACTTCCATGAATATTCTTCACTCATACCAACGTGCTTCACTTCAACGACTCATGCAACTTGGTTACGTGTTTGATTTGACAATTGTAGAAATACCAATAAAGATGGATGTCCATTCAGTGGGTAATAATGTAATAGGGTTTTGTGGACACTACAAAATTTGCTTTTAGTATCTGACTCAAGTATTTGTACATTACCACACGGTTTCTGAAAAGCAATACAAAATACTCCAGCTACAATCTGAACACTGAACCTACCACCCAGATGTTAGACCTAGCCTGCAGCTCCGCGTTGACACGATAGCCCCCGAAATCAGAGTCCACCTCCAGCCCTGCTGACTTGGCGAGGTCCACGCTGGGCTCCAGGCCCACGGCAGCGACGATGTGATCCGTGTTCACCTAGAATGGCACAGCGACACATATACAGAACCTTAAAGACAAGGTCTACTTTTTGAATCTCGTTGTTGCGTTGCAGTGAGGCGCACTTACCACACGGCCGTCCTTGAGCTGAATTTCTACCTTGTCATCTTTGTAGGATACAGATTTTACTAAAGCCTCTGTAATGACTTTCACACCCTCTGGGGGAAAAATTGCAGACAGGGTTAACGGAGAAATAAATCATGTACAATGCGAAAACGCAATGTCTTTTCCTGGGGAAATGTGTGGTTTCTAAACTCTAAAGTGCAGAAGCATAATAGAAACCAACCTCTCCTGACTTTCTCTGTTGTCCAGTTGCTCAGATATTCAGGTAGAACCTTCCCCATGTTTCCCTTTTCAGGGTACATTTGTATCACCTCCAGGCTTGACTCAGTTGCTGAAGGGAGAGCAGGGGGGAAGTAATGTCAACAGGCATTAGTGTTTGAGACCCCGCTGTCTGACACCATTACCTCTCTCAAACAAGAGTCTTGAAACAACTGGTGGGGTTGTTTTTTGTGTATGTTCTTTAGAGCTTGAATTGGTCAGTTGCCTTACATCTCCTGCCAAGGGCACAGGCCAGCTCACTGCCCAGGAAGCCTCCTCCAATGATGGTGATGGATTTGGCATTCCTGGAGACTTTGTCCAAAGCTTTGAAGTCCTCAATCTGGGGAGGAGAGCAAACTGTACGGTCACTCAGATATTTTCACATTGTCTGATTTTAGAGATGGGAGAGAAAAGCGTCTAAGTGAATTTTAAATCCAAAAATTGTACATCATAAGTCACCCTGGGGAAGGCAGTTTTGCCACACGCATAGATGCATTTGTATCCTTTCAATGCATAAGCCATTATAATAAAGGCTTATGACTTTTCCAAGGGTCTGCCTAGATTCACTTTACAATGACCCAGTCTCAGTGTATTGAACTTTATATTGATTATGATTAAAGTATTCTCCAAGTAATACTCTAGTAAGTACTTATGCATTGTAACACATGTTAAGTATAAGCTATAATAGCCATATATTAAATTGTGTTTTGTTATTTTTATGATGCCAGAGCTCTAGGCAACAGGTAAGCCAATCTCTTTATTATTTAAAAGGTGCTAAACAATTTCCTTTCTACATGCCTATATTTATATTTATTTTTTTACTTGCATAATGTAGTGACACACCGGAAGCGCATTAGAGAATATTGTGAGGCAACATTATGTACTTTGTTAGCCCGATATATCCCTGAAACAGGGATGCCCCCTGGTGGCTGAATACTGACCTTCCTGAATAAAGTGGTCCTCTTCAACACCTCCTCTCCAGCTCTCTCTATTACCTGCAGAGTCCTCGGCACGCCGCCTACAGAGGAAAGTACCTTTGAGGCATTCCACCTTTAAACAGACTGTACTTTAGGAATAGTGATGAGACTTACCTGTGGCTATCAAGCACTTGTCATAAGTAATCTCAGTGCTGTCGTCCAGTTGTACTTTGTTCCCCCTCACATCCATGTGCACCACCTACAAAGGTAAAAAAAAAAAAAAAAACACCACAAAACTCAAATCTCCACTATTTCAATGAAGCCACAGGCTTAATACCCTTGACTAAGTGGAACACAGCTGTATCACCTTTTTCCCAGTGAGCACAGACACACCGCCATTTTCTGCACTATTAAACTCTTCAGGATTGATGTAGAATGAGGGTGGCTGGAAGTAGATACTAGGAAATAAATACAGAGCTGTTAAACATGTTTTGACAAGGCAGAATTTCAAAACTTCTGCTTGAGGGTGAGGTAAGCATAAACGGGGCCTTTTTATGAAACAGCATTACGCACCTCCTTTCCTTCCCATTCCACTGTTTGAAGCGCAGAGTGTCGGTCACACTGGGGTCGTCTGAAAACCACAGCTCCTTAGACAGAGGTGGTCTCATGTATGGAAGGTCTGGCTCTTCTGTCACTATCAATACCTGAGGGCCAACCGTGATGACACCGCCACATTCAAAAAGAAAAAATTAATTGAAAAATGAGACTCAACGCTTCCAATGTAAAAGACTTCTATAACTATATAGTTTATTTACCATCCATTTTGGAGGATGGTAAAACATTAGAACAGTACGCTCAGGTTATCATGACTTTTTTTTTTGTTTATATTCAATACCAATAAATCAATTGAATTCTAAAGCATTTTAAGCAGTTATTTTAGTCTTCTGATGACCATTGAATGTTAGTTTCACATTTTCGCAAGCGGTTGTCAGCAGTTCTTTAGTTTGGCTGGAGTGAAACGGAACAGTGGAGTGAAACGGAAGGCAGAAAGGCCCTACCCTGGCGCCTGGGTCTCTGGCTCTAATAGAGCGGGCAGCAGCAAACGAGGCCGTGCCTCCACCAATAAGGAGGTAGGGGGCGTGTGAGGTAAACTTGGGGGGAGGTGCAGGGTCCACTGCTGGAGCTGCAGTGAGAGAACGAGAGAGACACAAAGTCAATACATGAGCCAGTCATAGCTGATCGCCACTAAAATCCCTGAAGGGATGAGCATTAATAAACCCATTTCCAGTGTTCTTTTTCCAGTTAAATTTGCCTTTAACTTAGCCTTTAAAGTGTCCAAATAGCTCTGGGGAAACAAACAAAGACAACAAAAGAAAAAAACTGCAATGAAGAGAAAAAATTAAAAGTAAATAAAGTCAAATAAAATAAAAAAAAAAGGGAGAGAAGTTTTATTTTAATGAAAATTGAGCAAACAGAAAGACGTATTGCTGTTGTGACCGCTTCCCCGTCCCCCAGCCGAGGCTGGGTTAAGGCCTTACCAATCTCTGTCACCTCTGGAGCTGCTGTTTCTGCTGCAGGGCTTTCCACAGCTGCTGCAGGTTCTGTTAGTGTAACCGCAGTGTTGACCAGTTAATACCAAATAAACCTTCACATTAGATCAAGGAAGAAGGAGCGGAGTGCTTACCACTCTCCACAACGGCTGAAGGCTCAGGTGAAGGGGGTTCTGATGGAGGGGCTGGCTCTGTTAGCATATTAGCAGTGATGCATTATAACCACTAAACTGTACAGTGGCTAAATGGTCCAAGCAAAAGGCTATCATGACTTTTACAGGTAGGGCAACAAGTGCCAGTTTACTGGCACTACACACTGCTTCATTATTTTGTATAAGTGTTCTCTCCATGCCAGCCCTTACCCTGCTCAACTAGGGGAGCTGCAGCTTGTTCTGCTGGCTCTGCAGGTGAAACCTCTGCCGCCGGCTCAGATGCTGGTAAAAGTAATCCACAGTCTGGGATCAGTTTGAATTAGTTATTACAAAGCCTATTGATTGGCATGAATCATGCCTTCATCTGCTGAGCATGCACACAGAACTACAGGGGCATTTCTGCTCTGTATTTGAAGAGCCCTACGTCGTAAGATCTCTGTTTTGTCCGGAATGAAAAATAATTGAGTAGTTGAAGTCCTAGAGCCCGATACAATTCCTACCGAAACACTGTATGTACGCATTACAGCTATAACAAGCACCGATACAGGACAGACCGTAGCCCAGTATGAAACCCTGACAGGAGCACAACCATAATTGTATTAAAATGGCCATCATGCCATCCTCCAATAATTATAATAGCATTATTATTATTATTATTATTATTATTATTATGTTTGTTATGTGTTCTCTCCATGCCAGCCCTTACCCTCCTCAACTAGTGGAAGTGCAGCTTGTTCTCCTGGCTCTGCAGGTGAGACCTCTGCCACTGGCTCAGATGCTGTTAAAGTAATCCAAAATCTGGGATTAGTCTGAATTATGGATTACACCACCTATTGACGGACTTGCACACCTCTCAGGACCATGCAATACCGACGTTCACCATTCAGCATCCCAAGAAAGCATTGGTAAACATGCACACTGAACAGAAAACAAATACATGGAAGCTGCCTGATAAAAACCAGTCCATGACAGTACTGAGGGCTTTTATACACAAGATATTGTATATACATAAACTATTGTTGCAACTGTCAGGAGAAACAATAACTTAGTAACTCAGTATATAACAGATTACGTAACAGTTAGTTCAGACCAAGTAATTTGATTGGACAAGAGGTATTCCATGAGTGCTGATTGAGTATAACAGCACTGGGACTTTTAACTATACATGTACGGAAATATTTGTATTCGTGTAGCCCAGTGGTTCTTAACCTTGTCGGATGTACTGAACCCCACCAGTTTCATATGCGCATTCACCGAACACACCGAAGGGGGGCGTGTCATCACGAATCATA
>JAOEHI010052362.1:0-16853 GCA_025447815.1 Percopsis transmontana | reverse complement strand
AAATAAATAAGAAGTAGGACGTTGAACTATGTGTTTTACGTCGTGTCAATCCTGCTTCTTTCAAGTGTGTTTTCAAGTTTCTATGATCTCAGTTGTGTTTTGCGATTTGGTTGTGTTGTCGAGTTGTTTTGTTTCCAGAATTGTTCATTTGATTTGCTATTTGAGCCTTACTTTATACTCACTACTTGATACTTAATACTCACTGTAAGCCACTTTGGATAAAAGTGTCTGTTAAATGGACCTAATTATAAAAGACTAATTGCTATAATTAGGTTATTTAGCAATTGCTTTTATCCAAACAATTTACAGTGAGTGGAAATACAGCATTAAGGAGAAAGTAGGGGTTAGACATTTCCATCAAGGATGTTTGCGGATAGGCCTGTGCCAGAGTCAAACAAAGACACCACTAAACTATCCCCTTTAGTACATCCAGGACTTTGATGTACTATAGGACTTTAACTGCACTGGTCCAAGGTCAACAGAGCAAGTGAACCTCACCAGTCAGTAGCTGCTGTGCAGATGAAGAACTGGGATCCATTCGTGTTGGGACCAGCATTGGCCATAGACAGGATTCCTCGGCCTGTGTGCTTCATTATGAAGTTCTCATCAGCAAACTTCTCCCCATATATTGACTTGCCTCCAGTTCCATTGTGATTGGTGAAGTCTCCACCCTTACAGGAAAGACAATCATGTAGCGTTCGTGTCACGTAGGTTAAAATGTTTGGATCCAAAACTCAAGAGAATACATTTGGGAATTTCTTTGCCTTAACCATACCTGGCACATGAACTTGGGAATGATACGGTGAAACACTGACCCCTTGTAGCCAAAGCCCTTCTCTCCAGTGCACAAGGCACGGAAATTTTCTGTTAAATGCAAGTTGAAAAATGAAAAAGAAAAAAGAAATTGGATAATCTATGAGGCCACATTATTGTTGTAGCAATATTATAATGAACAGCAGCTTTCACTACTACACCTAGAGGGCCATGCTCAATGTACCGTACCTGACAGCCATAGCACATGTACTGTAGTTATTGAAACTATCTCTCAGATACATTTTGGGTGTGGTATTATGTTATAACCACAGACTTAGTTTACAGGAAGGATGATTTGATAATTATCTTACCTGCAGTTTTTGGAACCACGTCAGCCTGCAGCTACAAAACACAGATATTTAATTAGCATACCAGAAAGACATACGATAAGCGAGAGCCTAGAGAACATTTTGAGTATGGCAAACGTCCATTATGCAAAATATCCATTAATGTTACATCCACCCCTTAACAAAAGGAAATAAACGTAATGGTTGAACATCATAAGCTCTACGACTATGCTATTTTAACCAGCCATGCTCCATCCTGGACCTGCCAGGCTGTTATTGGCTCCCTGGGGTTTACATCAGAGTCCACCAACACAGTATAGTAACCCCACCGAGTAGCATGCTTCCTGCTTATTCAGCTCACACAACTCCTCACACAACTCCTGTCTCCTCAAAGTAGCCTACCTTGACATTTGCTTATCAAGTCAATAGTAGATTATTTGTTTTTTGCTGAATGTACTGTCCTGTTCATGTCCTGATACTCACCTGGTATAGTACAGGTTCAGAAAAGCACCTGGTGGTTCTAATCTCTATTTCTATAGTGTAGAATATTCAGTATTGGCTGCTACAAGTTGACTAGAGACTGCTACAAGAATGCTACAAGTGTCCCTATCCCCCTACCCCTGATCCACTCCTGTACTGCTGCCCGTCCAAGACACAAACCAAGGGAGGAAGAGGGTCTCAGGCATGTTTATAATTTGCTGCCTCCGTGTCCATTTACACTCTCCAGCCCAGTGAAACACGGAGATCTCACGAGCTTCCATGACAGTAATACCCATCTCACACTCATTAAAAGCTTGGGTTAATGGCCACGCTGGCTGATCTTACACAGCTGCTGGCAGGCTGCAGCCTTTAAACAAAAGCTGCGCACTGCACGGCTGCCAAGCTTGACTCACTGGATGGTAATGCTATGCTCGGATTCTGCAAATAAAGTAATCTTATATTAGCTTAAACAGTGTAGCCCATGACACTGAACAGGAGGTGGGCTTCTCTGTCAACCATGTAGTACTGTCAAGAGAGGCTATTTGGTTCACCAGATCCTGCCAGTCACTAGAATGGTCAGGCTAGGTTTTACTGCATCAAGTAGTAGGTTTTAGGTTTTACTGCATCAAGTAGTAGGTTTTAGGTTTTACTGCATCAAGTAGCCTAGTGCATATGTGACCGGACAGCCTACATTTTGTGGGCGTTGTCGTCTTGGTTTGTAACTCTGCCCCAACCTGGTTGGCGCACCTCTCTACCCCTCCCCCTACAACCACATGCATAGGTGAGCTGGGACAGAAATCCGGTTCTGCCACATCTGTGAAAATTATTTTGCTGTAAATTTGAAATGGATACAAATATTTAAGGGATCCTTTTGTTGGCATTTCGTATCTTATGATTTTCACCCCTCTGTCAACCGTCTCTGTTTTTTCTCCATAGCTTAGTGATCAGGATAAACTCCTCTTTCTCTGCATCCTCACCGTTCATTTTGGCACACGTCTGATGCAACTGAGCACAGTTACATTTTTTTAATAAAAATTGAACACATTACTGATTAAGTAATTGATTTAAGGTTATTTTCCTTATATGGCGCTGTTGGTCAGTAACAGTACAGTCAAATAAATATGCGCATTGTCCAAAAAACTCAAGGTGCCCCACTTTACAGGACGTCCCATATTTGTTGACCTCAGATTGATCAGACAGTGTTTTTCAGGGCTTCCCCTAGATATCGGCTGCATACACTGCTAAACTTGGCATAAAAAAGGGGAAGCAATAAAATAGCCAACTGAATAAACAGAATTTTAAAGAAACGGACTCGTTTCATAACAAATTAGCTAAGTAGAAAGCATTTTACCTCCATTACAATCCTGCCCGCATTACGTCCATCAATAGTAATGTCAAAGAAAACTCTTGGGTTTCCCATTTTAGGACACGCAGTCTGCAGTATGGCTCAAATAGATGCAGCACCTTACCGAGTTCAATGAATTACGTTTGAGTGCCTGTGTGCTCGCAGCGGAAAACATTCTTAGGAAAGCCAATGAGAATCTCGCAATGGTGTAAAGCCTAGATTTTGACCAATAGAGATTTAGGGGGTGGGATCAAGACAAGAGAATTGAATCGTGCACATTTACAATGTTGAAGGATCAAGAGGGGAATAGACGTTTTCACTCCTGGTGTTATGATTTATGTGATTACATATTTAAATATTGCTCATTCACTCAAATTAGTATTCAAATGAATTTCAGTGGGGGAAAAAATACAATTAAATGTTTAATTTAGTTAAATATGTCAATTTACTAAAATGGTATGTTTTACAACATGTGAGATCCAATGGATACAAAAAGTTTATTTGCTATTTATTTTAATACTAGCATAACTAATTATGTTGCTTAGATAAATCGTGGGCTTGGCTATTATTTACATTTATTGTATCGGTGTGAAATAAATTACAGTGGTGCAAAGCGTTCAACTCAGACTATCTCAGGATAATTCCTTGACAATCCACTTGTTTCTCACTGAATGCTTCTTAGAGCGAAAAGGTGACATCACACCAAGTAGCAGATGATTCTCAACTTTTGTCAAGACAAATATTTTTAGGTAAAATTCTGACTTGTTGCAACAAAAAAAAAAAAAAAGAGAGAGAAAAACATAATCACAGTGTTTTACTTAGAAAAGAAGTGGAATATTTTACAGAATTAGAAAAACAAAAATTAGACATTTGCCAGCTAATTTGCAGTGGAATAGGCCATTCATTTCAAATATGTCATAAGCAATTTGTTCAAATGACAAAGCAATAAGTTTAACAATTGTCACCTGTTGAGCTCAAAAGTATTCATAATCAACTGCCAACTTAATTACAGCGTTGACCGCAATTTCAGGCTACTGCTGTTCTCATACGTCAACATGTATGATCACAGTATTTTAAAACAAATGAGTTGTAATTATCCATCATACGTATAAAGTGCCAACAAAGATCCATTATTCAACTAATAACAATATTACCATGAATAACAATTTGATACACATACGTTCTCCAATGAAAACAGTTGAATATACTGTACATAAACCCGTGCACATGGCTTATACATTGCAAACAGTTTACAAACATATAAATATCTTATAATGGCAGAGGATACTATGACAGGAGATTACAATGCATGGAGACCCCAAACATGATTAGTCCACAGAGGGAGAAGATGGAAGGTTTCTCACAGTGCTGAAAGATGTTGTTGATGCAAATAATCTCAGCTTTCTTTTCAGGTACTTAAAATGACCACATTACTGTACACATTACCCTTGCCTTTAGTTTATAGGGTGTCGTTTATTAATCTGATCAAGGGTGGTCCCACTATACCGTTTTCTCTCCTTCATGTGCTGACTGCAATCTGACCCAAAATATTACCAGTACATTTAGTCTAATTTTACACTGCCATTCGTTTACATTTCTGTGCCGCTTGCTCCAAATATTAAAATCTTCAATTGCCTTCCTTAAGTTTGTGCACAAGACAATGTGTTATCAGTTCAGCGGCTTACAATATGTGCAGCCGTGAGCTTCTTGATCGTTTTCCTCGTAACCATGAGCACATGGCAGCTCACAAAATTGCTCCCTTCCCCCCACCAAATGATACATATTTTAAAAAAAAATAATTTTTAAACTTTTGTGCTATAGTTCAAATTGCTGGTCTACAGAGTATGTATGTGTCCGTTTTATTCATTGTACTTGATTTCATTTGAAGAATGTTCATTTTTAGAAATTGTTTGAATCCACGATTTAGCAGGTCACAGGATTAAAATTAAAAACACACGCACAAATGCACATACGCACTACTCTCACACACACCTTATGAAGGTACTTTCCAAATTATTTTACATTTTTCAAGATCCACAAGTGTGTGGGTGCAAGCCGAGTTGCATTGATGTGGTCAAAAATCCTGTGCATCAAAAGGAAGAGGGCGGACTAACAGATGACTGGGGCAAGAATCTTAAAAAGGGCCATCAGTTGTTCTCAAACAGAGAGAGCAGGTCATCGTTACTGTTATTGGGCAGGCCAGGTGGACCCAGGTAGGACAGCAACTCATCTGGATTGGTCAGCTCAGGAAGTAACTTGACAACCAGCGGGGAGCAAAAGAGAAAATCAGGTTATAGTTCATTGTTAAAACAAACAAAACAAAAAACACTTTAATACGATTATTTACATAAAACAGATTGACTAAGGCAAAATAGGCAGTGAAAAATAAAACATGGTAGATTGTTCGCCCCAATAGAGACCAAGGTACCAGGTAAGTGCTAATGTTTATGCTACTGATGTAATTTAGATATTTTGAGAGTCAATACAAAACCCCGATGCCCTTATAATAAAGTACAGCATGCCTTAGTCACAGCCATACACAAGCTTATATGGTTACGTGGCCATACAAAGGAACAAGTACATTTTAATCACAAATTATGAATTTGTTGCTTACATCTAGAGCATTATCTGGTCCTTCTCCTCCAGGCGCCCCTGCACCTCCCAGGCTAAACGAGTCTTCGGCCTGAAGACGGGAATTCTGGGTGTTGGGGTTCCGCTGTGGCACTGGACTTCCTGCCTCACCAAGGCTCTGGTTGCCATGAACACCCAAATGATGCTGCTGGAGAACATTATGAGAGTGTTCCATTCGACCAGAATGAGTCTGTAAGCGACAAAGTGAGAGAAAAAGAGAGAGAAAGATGAGACACAACCAAGAGGGGGTGATATTTTATAATAGGCAAAAGTAGCTGTCAGCCTAATATACAAATATTAAAAACTACATTGGCAGTTGAGTACAATGCAAACCACATTCTCCATGACCTTTGAGCAACATGCGTTTTTATGCGACAAGACACTTTTTCCCTCATCCCTCTCTAAAGAGCTTTTTACAAAAGCCAAGCAGCTGTGTGCGACAGGCTTGTACATTCACTACGCGTGTGTATTTGTGGATGTAGCCCCAGTCAATTCTGTCCACTTCAGGCAAACACTCCAGTTCGCACACAGGCCAGAAGGGCACGACAGCCAGCTTTATATGACATCATCTAATAAAGTATGTAGTGGAAGTCCTTGAATAAAGCTTCTTCGACTGCCTCTGTCAAGCAGGCAACGACCGATCTTTCTGCCTGCTGGTCCCTCTGCTTATCTTCTCTGGAGTAGCACTGTTTAGTGGCAATTTGATTTCAGTTTGTCTGTGCTCAATATTGAGGAAACGACTGCACCTGTCTGTCTGTGTGTGCGCGCACTTATATGTATGTGTGTGTGTGTGTGTGTGTATATATATATATATATATATATATATATATATAAATAAATAACTTCACAACCTCTGCATTTCACTTTGGTCACACACTGACCAGGTTTTTAAGTCCACGGTAAACAAGGCATCTTCCCATTTTCCCCCACCACCATTTTCTCTTTGCAGGCAGTTACTTAAATGTTTGGGTAATGTTCCAATTTGTAATTTAAACTGTCATAGAATGCACAGTTCCTTGGGGCATTATGGTTGGCTGCAAGGTTGCACTTCTCTCTTTTGCCCAGCATGTCAGTCATGAGTAGCAGTCTCATATTAGCTCAAAAAATCGTGCCAAGCACTCACTGAATCTGTCAATTATCTTTCTGTTTAACGATTGTGGGTGTGTGGGCGTGGTTTAGCCTGTCTGTGTGTGGAAGGGAACGTGGGGTTCACGGGGCTAGGGGACAGGTGTGGATGCTTGGGCTTGTCTCCCTTTTTAACAGTAGGGCCTACAGCTGTGGGGGAAGAGAGGCCAGAGACTGAACCTGGCGGGAGACCAAGCACCCGGAGATACATGTGTGGTGTGGTGTGTTGTGGTGTGTGTGTGGATTACTGCGTGGAGCTATACGCCAATGTATACGAGAGCCCAGGCAGTGTAAGACCTGGGCCTTGTAAAGAATAAAAGCGTGCAAGGCACGGTGAACAGAAACTATTCTCGTGTGGACAGTCATGTGTACACCACACGATCTTTCTGAGTGAGCACTTACAATCAATCTGGTTGCACAGCGTTGAAACACCATTTTTTATTTCAGCATGTCATTTGAATTAAAAACACATGTAGACCTACATGCTTAAGACAGCGAGTATGACCCTATAGTTAATGGGTTAGGGTTACATTTTCCTGAAGATTTGGAGCATCCTGTCCCTACAGACCTCAAGCTGGTTCCTCATTCTTCCTTAGCGATCGGAAAGACGGAGCCCATATAAATAATTCCTTTGCTACAATGTTGGAAACTTGAGAGATGAAAAACAAGTCAATGGCTCATGTTAGTTAAAGCTGCATTACCTAACATTTCTACATTCTACAATGTTTAAACAACCATTTTATATAAAAAGGGTGACTCATTTCTCAGGCCTCAACACCTTACATTGCCACCTCCTACAACTGTTATATAGCCATTTCCACTATTTTTTCGCTTTGTGTCTGTTGTGTGTGTGTGTCTATATAACTCTTCACAGTGAATGACATTCTTTTGTTGTGTGTAGTCCCGAGTTATACAGTGTATCGCAATTTGCAGTAGAGTTGAACAGCTGAGTTTCGTGGACAGAGGCTATAAAAAGCTTTTGGTAGGGATTTCTACATTGCATGTGTCGTTCTGTTTATTTTTTAGTGTATTATGAGGCTCCACGCGACGCAACTCTAGTACTAAGAGAGGCTTCCTGGACAACGCCACACCATTTAGTCACCCATGTTGCTATCTTAGCATGCTTGTAATATAATATGCAATGCGGATGCTATCATTTAGTTCAGGGTTCTGAACTAAATGATAGCATCTGTTCTGGTTAAGTTGGGTTATGGTGAGTGCACTCAGGCTGAATCCATGTATTCTCTCGCTTTCGTTCAGCAGGCATGATAACTGCATTTGAGAACGAAGGGGTGCGGGAGGGATTGGGGTGATTGTTATCGACATGTGCTGCCACCTAATGGTCAAACAAGGAATACTCCAAGCTAGGTAATGCAGCTTTAAGTGAAGTTATCCTATATTTCGAAAATGAATGGTGTTATGGGTAACGCAGTTCTTGATGAAATTAGGCTATATCAAGTTAAGTACATTTAACGTTTAGCAATTAAATCTCGTAATACAATCATCATCTCTCTCTAACAGTAGCTATATGTAGGAATTAGGAACTAAAGAAACTCTAAATGAACAAATCTTAATTAAAGCAATAATTCATCAATTGTGTGGAAAATGATGCTGCGATTCTGATCCATTAGTCAAGAACAGCACACACATAGAATGTGTCTCATGGTGGGAGATGCAGAGGGTTTAGTATTTCAGACATGTCAACCTCAGAGGAAAGATTGTATACTGGGTTTAGGTGGCCCTTTAGCTGTGGTCTTTTTATATGTTGATAAGCACTGTGGTCCAGTCAACCGTTAAACACAATAAGCTGAATAAAAGGAAACTGAGCTGACCCTCGTCCGTGCATTCATGGCCTGAGGTTATGTCAAGAAAATTATATCCATGTCCCTGGAGTCTCTGTTAATGCAAACTACACATTGTGTGCATAGCGTTAATGCTGCATTGTATGTGTGTGCATGTCTAACCTGGTCCGACTGGTAACCCATTGGCGGAGGCGGTCCTGAAGAGGCAAACTCTCCTCGAGTGGGAGTGCCAGGAGTGTTGGGGAAGTCTGGGAATCCTGGTTGGTTGGAGAAGCCCTGGTTGGCTGGAGGAATGAGACAAAACGGTGGACTATGACCTTGAGAGGGCTTGCATAATAGCATGGCAAAGTAGCTTGAGAAAGAAAGTGCTTTCCCGCCTGTGGCATGGCAAGGCATGTGAGGGGGGTGAATGGAGAATGGGTACTTGGTATTCTTAGCACGGAGATGGGACTTGGTAGTCTTGCCAGGCTCTAAGTGCACCTTAGTTTTAGGACATCTCTCTTTTTTGGATATGGTACACAGTCAGATTGGGGTAAAAGGTCAGATTGAGTCTGGCATCCAGACAACCTTACCTGGGATACCCAACCTAGGCCCTTTTCAGATGAAAAATTAGCTCAGAGACCTGCCACCAGTAAAAAGAACCCGCCTGTTTGTACTTAAGGCATTAATAAATTAGTAATGTCCAAGCAAAATATGTAGTAGAAAACCTTTTTTGCGCAACTATAATAAACTTAACTTGCAATGCCTTCTGGGTTGAGTACATTTACAGCATTTAGCAGCTACTTTTATCCAAAACGACTTGCAAGTACATTTGTACATGCAAGTACATTTGTCAATAGCTGAATAGGTTGGTCATACACCATGTATCATAAGCAAACAACATTCTGTTAGAATAATGACAGTAGCATGTCAGGGCTACATTATAAATGTATACATTACTTATTAAGATATCATTCAATCCTCAAAATAATTGTGCCTTAAAAACCAGCAACATGCTAAAAAAGAGCTGATCTAAGAAGGAAAGAGCTTTTTTTTTTTTATATATATATATAAAAAGAAAAGAGGCTCAGCCTACCTGGGCTGCTGTAGTCTGGTGAATTTCTGCCCCCTGGAGTCAGATTCTGATAGGGCGAGGATGCAGGACCCAGGGCAGCAATCATTTCCATGACATTGGGCAGGACCATGTGACTGGGGCTGACTGTGCGACAGCGCTTCAGAACCGGTCCATCAGATTCTTCCTTTATGTGTATATCTGGTTTGACAGGCACAGGCCTCCAACCACACATCGGGTCTATGGTGATCTCTTCGTAATCCGAACTGACACACACACACACACACAGATGTTTAATTAGATGAATAAAGGTCAAATCAAATATGCACACCTAATGTATATAACTTAAAGTATATCAAATTAATAAAAAATAGATAGATAGATAGAGTAGTAGTTACTTTTGAATGTAGACAAGAATGCCGAGCATATATTGGTCAACTTCTAGTCCCTCGAGCAAAGCTGTTTTACTGCAGGGAGAAAGACGGATAGATAAGATTATACTGTTTGAGTCAGCACAAATATGGCTGTAAAGCACAATGTAAATCAGCTGTTTGAGCCAGACCCCCCCCCCCCCCCAAAAGAAAGTCAAAATATATAAATGTATACCATTAACAAACCATGACACCTTTTAAATGTATTATATTATTAAAAAGAAACAAGAATGTTTAAAACATTAAAAAAATAAAAATAAAATAAAAAAAAGATTAAAATATTTCCATTTTGCGCCGCCACCAAAGTCCTCCCACGACACACAATCCCCAAACCGCTGAACACTGTATACATACTTGCACACAGGACATCTCCAGGTCCCTCTTTCACAATTCAGTTGCAAATAGGACTCCAGGTCAAAGCACTGTAAGGAGGACAGGGCAGCCCAGTGAAAACCCTGTTACTGTATACAACCACATATTCCTGCATTCATTCACCAGTGTGTGCGCCCTATACCTGTATGTGTCTGCAGTCATGTCCTCTAGCTGGCAGCTGGATCCTCCTGAACGTGATTGGACATTTCAGAGAAACTTTAATAGCGGTCTGCTCCACCCCATCTTCTCCATTCAGCCCTGGGGTACCAGGGATCGTGCCACTGCTGAAATTTCTCTTAACTGACAAACGCAGAAGGGAATCAATCAATGACTCAGTGAAAATCACATTTTCACCAGTCAAACAAGTCAGAGAATAACTTAAGACCACAGATAAAAAAGGCACACAAATGCAAGACTACAGCTAGGTTCACAACATAAATAGCATAACCAGAATAGACTATAGCTAACGCCTTCACCTAACCATCAATGCTCTCAGCTCGCTCCCTACAGCACAATAATGACACACCATTAACCATCTAAATCTCTTTGTGCGAACACTCACTGACTCACTCTTAGTGATGCAGTGCTCCGCTGGCAAGAGCCTCTTCTTCATCAGCCCCTGCAAGACAGACCTGACCGAAGGCCGGTGCACCAGCTGTAACACGAACAGATGGGACTAAAGGAGAGAGGGAGAAATGTAAATGAACTAAATGAAATGTGGCACTGGAACCATGTGCATCCTGTGCCTCACACATTCCACATGACTTACACAGCAACAGGCTGTCACGGTGATTTGTATGGTGTTACGTCCGGGCTGGCAGACTTGTTTTAGGTACAGGGGCTTGTGGGATGTCTTGTTATCACCTCTCTCGATGGAGAGAGGAGTGGCATTGACACTCACCTGAGAGAGAACAATAAGAGTTTATATTTACATTATTTTTTTTAAATAATTTAATTTAATAAATAACAAAATGAGCACACCTTCCAACACCTAAACACCAAGGAAAGCCAAATAAAGTAGAGAAGAGGACACTCACTTGTACAGAAGCGGGCCAGTTAGTGTTCATCTGTCTGTCCTCGTGATGGTAACACTTAAACTGCAACTCCAAGTCTGGCCTGCAGGGGGAGACACAACACAGCTATCAGCAGGAGGTGGAACATTGCTCAATTGTTGTTATGATTCCTCTAATGACATCATCCTTGAGAAAAGGATCCTGGGTGTGATTTTTCTCAAATTCCAACAGCGTATATTGTGTCATAAGATAGATTAGGGTGCGGTTAAGGTGGAGTTCCTGAGGCTAACGCTCCAAATGACCATCCACAGTCATAACAAGAGCGTGTGATGGGCCAGTTAAGTATCTTGCCTCATCATGAGAGTCTTGTAGACGGAGTCTCGGAGCTGGAAGGCGTGATTACTGACGGCGAGGTTGTGCTCCAGTCGGAACGGCTCCAACACCACCCCATCTCGCACTGGGAAGGTGAGACGCAAGTCGTCGCTGGGATTACCTTGAGTGGAAGAATTTAGCCGAGAATTTAGGAGAGAGATATTTATCACAGTGGAGCAAACCCAGAACTGTTGGGTGATATGCGACAAAAGGTTACTACTGGAATCAGTGTTTATTACAAGGGATGAAGAAGTAGCATCACATTTCCTGGTATTTTTTTAAGACCAACCTTCTACCCTCAGTTCCTTGAGGTGTAATGCGTGGTCTTTACCTGTAGAGGGGGGCTGGGGGTTGATGTTAGGCTTGGTGTCTGGGGGCAGGTATGGAGGCTTTGTGTCCTGTCCTGGGGAAAGGTAGGGGGGCATGGAGCTGCCCGGCGTCATCGGTGGGGTGGGATTCCCTCCCATAGGAGAACTGGGATACCCGGGTGTCACGCCGCCCCTCCCTGGCTGAGGGAGAGAGGCAGAAGGGAAGCGTGTTCAGAAAACGGAATTTAGCAACGCAGAACCAACACAGTGCCTTGCTTGTTGGTACAATAACCACAGTCGGCAACTGTTAAGAGTAAACTAACTTGGACTCAACTTACTTTAGATATTTCTTCATGCAGATTAATGGACGCAAGGTTTTAATGACAATCAATACAGTGTTATTCATCGCTTGGTAGATCTTACCCCGTTTACAGCAGCCTGTGTGAAGGCATTGTATCCCCCCGTTCCTCCAGATGGCAGGCTGCCCTGGCCATTGAATGGTTCTTGCTGGAGAACATATTAAAAAAAAGGGCACAGTATTCTATCTGTCTGCCTCCTCACAGGGTAGTTTAAGCGATGGCGCAGCATTCATGTGTGTGCGCGTAGCAGACTAATGCTCGCACAAGAAGCCATTTATTATAGCCATTGGCGGCATCATTAGCGCTAAATGACAAAGCTAGTTACACTGTGCTTACTTTGTAATACTGGGAAGGGTTGGGCTGGCCAGCTCCAGGGGGGAACTGTCCTGGGTTGGGGGGTCCAGAGGTGTACTGGCTCATTAGAGGCATGCGGTTGCTGGGGTAAGAGGGCGAGGGGGCACACCGCTGCTGGGGGCCAGAGGGGTACTGGAGAGGTTGGTTAGGGTACGATGGCATCCCGCCTGAACCATACTGGTGAACTGGAAAGCCCTGGAAGAGAGAGAGAGCAATGTGAGCAAGAAAAACAGAGGAAAACTCTCCCAAGCAAGTCATAAACAACATGCACTTAATTTACAGTTCAGGTTTTTGTTGTCATTATAAAATACTTAAATACTAACATGTTTACATTTAAGTAGATATATTGTTGGTCAAATCTGCTATTAGGGGAACGACACCAGCAAGGAGATTTTGTTGGCGTCCCAGAGGCCATATAGTACACACTACCCCTTTAAATGTCTATGTGCTGACATTCAACAGCAGTGCAACTCTACTGACCTCAGAATGGAAAGGTCGCTTGAGGCCTTGCTGTGCCCCCGCATAGCCTCCGTGCTGGGGCATCCTCTGGGGCTGGCCAGAGTGAGAGGCATACATGCCACCCATGGAAGGTGGAGGCCCAGGCCGGGAAGGAACCATACCGCCTGGGTTCATCCCTGGAGGGCCGCGGGGCCCGGAATGAGACAGGAACTGGGTGCTGTAAGAGGATGCTCCACCCATCTAGGGGCAGAAAGCGAAGCGTGAGAACAATAGGGATTTACCGATGCACAGCCAAGATTTTACATTAAGTAGGCAGAGAGTGACTGTACAGTTACTGTACTGTAAAATTAAACTATAACATTTTTATGCTAGTTATTCCTTTAATAAAATTAAAGAGAACCTCATGATAGCATTTTTATGCTCTATATAAATTATATTTATACTTTTTGATAATGTTGAAGTTCATACTATGAAATGAAATCATCAATAAAGTCATTACAGAAGTATGTAGTCTAAACCTAGCTGCCTCAAACATAATCCTACCAGGTAATTACACAAACCATTCAACACATCACCACCATCACCATAGTAGGGACAGTGAAATTGTGACAACCAGAAACGTATACAGTCATTCATTTCTGGATGACACTGGATATGGTACACATATTGGGCGAACACAGTCATCTATACTATGGCTGCTGTAGTTCATTTGTTTATTGAGTCGTTTACTTTCTTCTTTCTTGAACTAGCCTGTCAACTTCTGCTGCTGCAACATCTGAACCGGGGAATAAATACAGGACGGGCCCCCTATTGTGTCATTTAAATTATTGAAACCACCCTAAAAAACAAAAAAACAAAAAAAAACATGTACACGAGAAACCTATGTGGTTTTTCTGTAAGGGTACTACATAAATGTAGCCACACATTATGGCTACTGACAAGTTGACCAAGCTAGTTAAGATGCACAAAGTAAAACAACACCGATTGTGTTCCCCAGAAGCCGGAGAAAAGCTGGTTACCTGGCCATAATTCAGTTCCTGGTTCTGCTTCTCCTGTATTGCGGCAACCGTGGCCGTGGCAGTGGCAGTTGCCGTGGCAGCAGCGGCAGCCACTGCAGCCGCAGCCGCTGCTTGGGTGAAGTCTGAGGGAGGACGGACACCCATCCCTCCACCTCCACTGTTCCCAGCATAGCTGCACAGAGAGGGGGAAATGGAGGGGGCGCTGTGAGCCATGTGTCAGAGCGGTTTGTTCCTACCTTGAGTCAGGAGTAGGCGAGACCACCCACCCATGACATACGATGCTAAAAGCCTGCTCCAAACCCTACCTTCAGTAGCACTGCATGCACATGGGCTGTCACAGGCCATAATGATCCTATTAAATATAATCCAAGTCTGAACTATTCTATCAATGTTTCTGCACACATTACAGATTTAAATGTAAATTAAACTGAAGAAAGCGAGGTTTTTCCTTTCAGCTTTATTTTAAAAATGCTTGTTAAAAAGTTTTTCATCCATCTGGCACCAAAAACAGAATGTCAGATGTCAAACTGACTGAAGCCTCTACCTCCCACCATAGCCGGAGCCTGGGCCGTATCCAGTATTGGGACGGCCATACATGCCGGGCTGTCCGTAGCCTTTGGAGACGGCCTCTCCGTAGGCCTGCTGCCCCATGAACTGGGAGCCCATGCCCGGGCCCATCCCAGGGTTGCCACCAGACATCATGTGTCCTCCAGAGTTTTCTCCTGGACCCATCGGTGCACCAAACACCTACATTCAAAAACAAGGACCAGTGTACAGTATGTGTGCATGAGGGAAGGGCATCATTATTGAACTGCATAGCACAATAGCATAACAATATAAACCCCATATACTCCTATATTCATATCTGAATACAAAAAATACAATTAAAAAATAAATACAGTTATAGTAAAGACACAACAATGGATTATTTCAAAACCTCTAAATCACAACGAACTGTCTGTCATGTTCTAAGACAGTAACAAAAGACAGGATGGCAGAAAAGATGCAACCCCAGGGCTGTACCTAAAAGCCATGCGTTACCTGGCTGTGTGTGGGATTGGTCACGCCCCACACGGTGGTTACTACGGAAAGAGACCCTGTGTGCTGATTGGAGCCTTGTTGCCAGGAGACAGGGTCATTTAGGAAGGAGCCGTCACTGCTGCAGACAGACATGAGGTTAATATGTTTTCATGACGGAAAAAGCTCAAAAGCTTTTTAGAACGGAGTACGACATGTGTGCTTTACATCTGTGCTAAAGGGGTAGGCAATAAAAATATTATATTGTCATGTATAAAAACTCGACAATTACGATATGCTGCCAAAGAAATATTTGTAAGACAAACATACAAACAGGAAGCCCCGAGATTACCCCTGCTTCCTTCTTTAAAAAAAACCACAGGAAGCTGAGTCTCTGGAACAGGAAATGACTAATAATAACTGACATGCCGCCATACTGAGCAATTTGTTGGTTTGACAATACTGCCATGATTACAGTTGATTTTCGTCCCAATACGTTAGCACTTTCACAGCCTTATGCACACGTGTGTGTGTGTGTGTGTGCATGTACCTTTGTGGAGTGGGAGGCAGGGATGGTTTCATAGAGTTGAGGGAGTTCATTGGATGAATGTAAGGATCATGAGAGACCCCTTCTCTCCTAAAGAGGCCGCCTTAAGAGAGACACATAGTGGACAACAGTCACTCACAGTCTTATTTCCACAAAGCAACAATTTCTCTTTGGTATAGCCCACACTGGGCGCACAAAGGCTCCCTCCTACACTAAGCCACTCACTTTAATCTGTCTGTGGATAGACTGTGCACATCAAATTGTTAGCCTATCACTGACTGCTACAGCTCTGATAGCCCTCAAATGAGGGGGAGGGGTGCTCAGAGCTAAATTTAGCTCCCTGAATTCAAAAGGAATTTAAGGGTACAGAGAGAGATGCGAAGAACCATGATCCTCGACACGTACACAGTGAGAAAAACTCTCCGCAGCTGTGCATTTGCTGCTTTAAGATAACCATTTAAATTCGACCCCTATCTTTTTCACCCTTATACTCCCTTCCTCCTCTCTTCCTAGCTTCCGCTAATGATTTTGCTGTATCTCATGGTTACCAACTGATGCCAATTTCTGTCTAACATCAGAGCTTTCAACCACCTCCTCCCCCCTTTCTTCTCTGAGCCTCCTCTTCCCTTATGCTTCTTACAAATTTGGGTCAGATAGTGAGGGAGTGGCGAGCAGGGCATGGCCTATGCTCAGCCCTCATGTAGCAACGGGGGAAACTAATTGCCAGAATGGATCACATGACCATCGGTTCCAGCTAATCGAGGGATATTGGGAGAGCCAATTAAGAAATATCACTCCAAAACACCCCTCCGTGAAACATCTGCGTTCTCCCGCGCTTGGATAACAACGTGGCACGCACATAATAAAACTATTACTGACGCTAAGAATACAGTTATCGGAGCAGTGAAAGAATGCTTCTGTAAGACACACATTCAGTGTTTGTATGTTGTATGAGAGACCAGTAGCACAGGGTGTTCTGGCTTTGGAATGAACAGAACACGGTGTACTCTCCTCTCTTATTCTCTCCGCTGTGACTGTTTCATGATTGGTTGTTCATGATTGATTTTA
>JAOEHI010052361.1:0-16854 GCA_025447815.1 Percopsis transmontana | reverse complement strand
GCCAGAGCCCTACAAAATGACCTTTAGCAAGCTACTGGTGTGTATGTTTCTGACCAAACTGTCAGAAACCGACCCCAAGAGGGTGGTATGAGGGCCCGACATCCTCTAGTGGGACAGGTGCTCACAGCCCAGCACCGTGCAGCTCGAATGGCCTTCACCAGAGAACACCAGAATTGGCAAGCCCGCCATTGGCGCCCTGTTCTCTTCACAGATGAGAGCAAGCAGCATAGTGTTCACCACAGCGTCTCCAGACACTTTCACATCTGTCACATGTGCTCAGTGTGAACCTGCTCTTATCTGTGAAGAGAACGGGCACCAATGGCGGACCTGCCGATTCTGGTGTTCTCTGGAGAATGCCAATCCCTGAAGTTTAATTGACTTGGTGTTTGTGGCGTAATGACTGCTGTCCACACATATAGGTCAGGGTTTACCCGTGCTTCGCACAGCTTTATTCCTCCAGTCCCAATACTTCCCACAGTCGCTAGCATGTAGCACAAAAACAAGTCATGAACACTGCCTGTAGTTTTAAAATGTATAACGGGAGTTTTGGATTCTACTCCCGGTATCTCATGCCGCCTGTCACTGGTGCGGCTGGCCTCTCACGGAGGTCTGGCCCGTGCTCCTTTTACTGGGGAGACAGGTGATTAAGAACCACACACACCTGTTCCCATTCCCTAGGTCCCGTGAACCACACCTCCAAACGTTCCTCCCACCCCGCTGTTTCAAGAAGAGCACCTGGGTCTCTAGAGGCCTCCAGTCACCCACCTGTGTGCCCCCAGGTTGATACAGCTGATGCCCAGGTTGTAGCGGGACCTGATGAAGCCCGGCTGGAGATCCAGGGCTCTGGTGTAGGCTTCCACGGCCTCCTCGCTGCGGTCCCCATTAGCCAGGGTGGCCCCTAGGCGGTTCCACAGCAAGTAGTCCTGGAGGAGAACAGAGTGAGCCAATGAGAGCTGTATGGGGGAGAGGAGTGCCAGGAACAATTATTTTTGTAATGTTCGTTTTAACCACAAGGGTATTTCCAGACACAAAATGAGGAGTGTCCCTTTAATTACAATCAGGTAATTTAGCAGATCCTTGTATCCTAAGTGACTTACAGTGAGTACAGTATATAAGTATTAAGTATTAAGTATTATAAGTATTAAGGAGCATCTTGCTCAAGGATGCTTACTGGTTTGAACCCATGACCCCTGTCATGTTAGAACTATCCTGGTTGGGGGCTCTGTAAAACAATAACATAATTGTTTTACAGAGAAGCGGTTAAAAGGTTACAAAAACGGTGCGCATGTGACACGGTGAGGAATTACAGGCGGCCGCGAGTGACACGAGCATGAATAATGGAGCCATGACTCAGCCGTCAGCTCCATGTCAGCGAGGAAGACAAGTGTGACAACCTAAAACCACCGGCTATAATTTTAATGGGGTACTTGTAACACCCCCTTCCCTTTTCACGAAGCAATGGAAAGAGCTCCAAGGACCTTTGATGGACAGCTCAGCTCCATCCCACGGGCTGCCCTTGGCTCCTTGTCCTTGTGGAGGCACCGGCGTGTACAGTACGGAGGTCAGGGTCTCAGTATGTGAGCATTCATCTGTAGATGAAGCTATAGCGGCAGGCTATCATTATCTCCCATAGTGTCTCCCAGAGCTGCTTCTCCTGCACAGGGGAGCGTGCATTACCAAGTTAAATGTATGTGTGTGTGTGTGTATGTGCCAGTGTGGAATGTGCCTAATGGCTTAGGGCAGCAATGAGAGCATGGAGGCTCATTTGCATGAGATAGACGTAGCAATGCCATATTTTTCTTGGTCATTGTGTGGGTGATGTGTGTATGTGGGTGTGTATATGGTGTGTAAGTATTTGTGTGTTCTGTTTATGTGCTGTATGTATGTTGGCCCAGTGTGTGTTTCTATCGAACACAGAATGTGTGTGTGTGTGTGTGCGTGCTTCCCACCTCGGGCCGCACTGCCAAGGCAGCGTTGAAGGCATCCACAGCCTTGTTGAACTCGGCACTGAGGTTGTAGAGAACGCCCAGGCCTGTCTGCAAGTCTGGGTCCACACCCTCTGAGTTCTGCTGAGCGGCTTCCAGGAACAGTTCCTTCACCTCAGGCAGCAAGGAGCTGGCAAGAAGCACACTGTTACATCAACCATTCCTTCTACTTATTTTTGCCTGAGAAATGTAGAACTTAAAGAAAAATAGAGAGAGTGAGAAACAGAGAAAGAGACCAATGTAGGAGAGAGAGAGAGAGAGAGAGAGAGAAAAAAGAGGAGTGTACATTAGCAAATGACATATCCTATGTCCTATCGGCCCCATCTTTCAGACGTAGTTCCTATTTAGGCCCTCCGAAAGGAGCATTTCCACCTGCAGACTCAACACAAGGGAATGCAAAATTTCCCAGAATGTACTGCACACCTTTGCTGTACCGGTGGCAAACATGGTTATTCATTATTTGTCTTCGCACAAAGCATTCTAGATTAATTTTTTGTCCAATCCAACACTATTTACAATGTCAGTTACTGGCATTATTTAAATACATACATTTAGCTTAAAAGCATGTTGTCTTAAACATATAATAATGTTCACTAAGTGTAACACTCTGTGTTCCTTATAAACGTTTGGTACGTGCTGGGCCATAGTGTTCTTACCCCTTGTAGCTATGAGCGGGGGTAATGGGACAAAGCCAGTCAGAGTGAGAGGAAGCTAAGCTAGCAGCGCTACACAGAGCACTAACTGGGTGATGGGGTGTCTCTACAGCTCAGTACCTCTCATAGCGGCCTGTGGTGGAGGCGCGGGACATCCTGCGCTGGGAGCCAGGCGAGTCCAGCAGTGTGCCCTTGCCCTTCAGCAGGTGCTTGTACCTGGGGTTGTGGCGCAGCCAGCGCAGCAGAGCCTCGCAGGCATCCTGCCGCATGCCCGTGTTGGTCAGGCTGACCGCCAGGCCCATGAGCGCCGGCAGGTTATGGGGGTGGAGCTCCAAGCACCTGGGGGAGGATAGGGGGTGGAGGGGGAGAGAGTCAGCGTAGGGGGGGGGGGCTTGTGGAGACTTCAAAGGTAACTCCAGGTTTGAAGGTAGATAATTGGGACAAGGCAGAGTACAGAAACATGAGGCGTTGAATAATAATTCATGGGTCCGGTTAGCAGATACACATCCCTGTTTGGTTTGCATACTGCTTTTAGATTTGCATTCGTTTGAAGTGATTTTGAACTTTTGTTAAACTTTTAACAGTATAGTTTCTTAACGTCAGTGTACAGGAGTCCACATGCTGATGTTTATGATGACATATTCTCCTTAGTCGCTGTATATAATGAACATAATCTATTACTGTTGTATCATTTTCATTTTAGATTTATTAATTTTTAACCTCCATTAAACCTCCATTGTAACTCTACTCTATGACAATGGTTAAAGTTTCATGTACAAATCAATTTGACAGATGAATGATGTGGATGTGTTTGAGATAAATATAGAAGCCAACAGTGCTTTGGTTCATTAAATACGGCAACCAAACAGTATAGTTTTATACTAAATATCAGTATGCTATTTAACGATTTAACAAAAGCTCGACATCACAAGAAAACATCATAAGAAAAATGCAAAGGTGTTTTTTTGTACAGCAAGTGGAGTTGGTTTTGAGGTTACATCGATGGTTATGTCACGGACATTTATAAATGGAAAAGGGGATGCACTGCACTGTGTGGGATTCACAACGTAGATTAGGTAGGAAACTAGAGGCCAAAACAAGATTTAGCTTTCATCAAGATAAAGTCCCAGACAGATTTGCTGCATCTGAGATTTCGCCTTCCTTAAAATCCCCTGTAATCCCAAATAATTTCAGGCAGACTGGGCTCCCCACTGGAACGATCAGTAGGTAAATATTACATACTAAATAATCAGTCTGATTAGCGATGGGGTGCAATTTGATATCACTATTATTTTGAATTGGTCTATAAGAGGAAAATATGTGGAGTATATGAAATATATCAAATGGAAATTCAGCCCCTGAGTTTAAGGGCTGAAGTTGGATTGTGTGCGGCCAACTGATTAGTGGGTGGCTGTATCAGAGTGCGATTTATACAATGACAACCGGGGGGTCAACTTTTTCTCCAGGGCGTAAAGGGAACACAGTACAGTGCAGTCGGCTGCTTCAGTGAACTGAAGTCTTACAATCCTTACAATATCTTGCTTGTTTAACATAATGTCTGCAGTCTGTAGATGATGATAAATCAAATCCATTACCAGCTCATGGGGCACGTACTGTACCACACAACAACTTTTATAAGGGGTAACCAACAAAGTATTCTAGAGCAAAGCAAGCAAGTCAGACCCACACACACAACAGCTCAAACAAGCCAACACAATGCTGTACTAGATCCAAAAACACTATCAACATGCAAATAGAGGTAGGCAGATGTGTTATTAACATACAGCATATAGGCCTGAGCCTGACTAACATTATGGGGTGTCTGAAATCGCATTATTCGTAAGGTTCTTCCAGGCATGAATATGGGAAATATATTGTCATATTTACGATTACAGGTAAGAAGGATATATAAATGTTTCAACCCCCGCAACCTGTTGTTTTTACCTTTTTTGGGGGGGTCCAAGTCTTAATTAGGGGGGTCAGACCCTAATCCCCCCAATCCCCCCCGTAATTCGAACCATGGCTGTAATGTTGTAAGGTTTGAAAAATAAGTGTGAACTCTGACCATAAGGCCAGCAGTGTATTGCAGACGTCTAGAAACATCTTCTGAATGGAATAAAGTCACCAAGACAATCACCAAGGCAGACAATCCCTGGCCCAGTGAGTGAATAAATAAACAAATAAATAAATAAATAAAAAATAAATAAATCTGAAAAAGCTATTAGAATTAAGTGGAACACTGGAAGGATGTGAGATATAGATGTGTTTTGGGATTCCGTAATATGTTTAATTACACCAAACAAAATAGAGCGGCTTTTGCGGAATGGTGCTCTACTAACACTGCAATCACAGCCTGCAAAAGCAGTTAATAAAAGTTTAATGTGTGTCACATTAAACTGTGGCACGAAATGCCACACAAAATATTAGTGAGCTTGAACAGCAAATAAATACTTTCTGTCCTGATTGAGGAGGAGACTAGAGGAACTAGCATTTTAAAGAACGTTCTTCCAGTTCTGTTGTGCCGAGATATAAAGGGTCCACTTTCCATTTATCTGCCAATGTTTGCACTCCTAAGTAGAGAGAGGCGAAGGTTGTCACTTTTTAGTCTTCACCGATCTTCTGCTAGAAAATAGGCCGGCTCACTGTGTGGCGCCTGGTAATTTCAGGTTTGTCACAATCACTGCCTGTGTGGGGGGTTTCCATTTTCAGGAACAGTCCAGTTTCCCTATCCAGCTTGACGTTTTTCAGAAAAAACAATAGAAAGCTGCGTAGAGCGGTTGATAATGTATGTAGGATGGGGATGAAACTCACGCCCAACCGGTGTTTATTTATTCCCTATATCATGTCTTGTTAGTCAAAGAATTGAATATTCTTAAGACTGTTTATAGCTATAGCTCACATAAAAACATACGCAACATGTTATATTAATCTATGAAGTGCCCCCCCTTACAAAGATTTGATGTATATAAGGCCCCAGGGACATTGGAGTTTAAACCCCCTGGTTTAAGAGAAGTCTGAAAACAGGCTCATGGGATTACAAATTTGTCATCAAAATACATTCAATCAAATGTTTGAATAGCAATACTATTACATTATATAATGTCAACCAAGAGGCAGACACAATGAATAGATGCTATGTATTGTGTAATTATATGTATGTATGATAATGTGTATAAGATTGATTGATGGAGGGGTCTTCATTCAGTTACCCCTTCTTACCTCTGGAGGGAGACAATTGCTGCCTGCTCATTTTCATTCTCAGCCTGGGTGGTCCCCAACAACTGCCAAGCCTGAAGGGGGCAACAGGTCGCAGTTAAGAACAGGGTGACCACTTGGACCAGACGATATCTAAAATATATTATTGGGGTCTTATAGAGACCTAGTACTGACTAAAAGAGAGCCATGATGCTGCATACAGTATGACATCTGTATTCTTAGATATTGTGAAAAACTATGTGTATTTTATACAGCCTCGGTCCTCTGCAGAATATAAGACTAATACAAGTCAAGCACCAGTGCACTCCTGACAAATACTGGCTACAGAGGTCTGTGTAGCCTTAAATATATTGTTATTTAAACAAGCTTTTCTGCTTTATTAATTTACAAGGTAGTAAAAACATAGTGCAGAATTACACTGTTAGACATGAGGTAGCAACATGCTGCTGTAGATGACAAATGATAATACAGGTTAGGACTTCTTGTTTGCCTGCACAGAGGCAAGTTCATTAGTCCACAATGAGTACCACCACACATCACACTGGGAATTAACTCTCAACTGGACAACTGGACTGGTCATCTGAAGACTTGTGAGGGACTTACATAGTATCATGCCGCTTTAACCACTCCAACACAATCGGTGGTGTGTATCAAATCCCGTCTGCTCCTTCCTGCTCAAGGCGCCTACCACTACCGGTTGGACCGACTTTAGCTATCAGGAGCTGAATGCTAGCCAAGCCTGCATTTGAAGGCATCACATTTATTTATTTATTTATTATATTTATTGTTATTTTTTTTGTTATCAGTACAGTCAACAGTTGAAACGCTTACTGTAAATACCAGTTATTACAAGCAAACAACATTCTCTTAGTATGACAGCATCATGTCATCATGGTTACATGGTTGCTTATGCATTTTTCAGTATCCATTACTCAATATATTCCTTCATTCAATCCCCAAAAATAATTAATTGCTAGCAGCCAAATACCGTAAAAGTGCTTAATATTCTAAGAGCTGTTCTGACAGAGCAGAAATGAGAAAAGAGCAGAAAAGAGAAGGATTTTTATTTTTTTTAAATATTTAAAAGGAAAGGAGGATAGACAGGAGATACAGGATTGTAATATAGGACTTCTTTTAGTGAGAGTGCTATGAGGTAGAGAGGTTGGTGGCTGAGGTATTAAGTGGATTCTGAAGAGGTGGGTTTTAAGTCTCTTGCGGAAGATCGATAATGACTCTGCTGTCCTGACTGCTGTAGGAAGCTCATTCCACAATTGCTGTGCCATGACAGGCGACGTGAGAGTCGCCTGTCATGGCACGACAATGGTGGAATGAGCTTTTCTCACGACATTATCCTTCTGATGTTGTAGAGGGAGAATCTGCGAGCACAGGACAGTTGGTTGTCCAGGACAACTCCGTGATTCTTTGCAGTTGGACAGGAGGACATGGTTGTGTTCTCAATGGTAATGGACAGGTCTACCCTACCTTTGGCGGAAGGTAGAGTAGCTCTGTCTATTCAAAGTTGACCTTAAGGTGATGCGAAGACATCCAAGCACTGATGTCAGCGAGACATTCCTAGATCTGAGTTACGATCTGCATGTCAGATGGAGGGAAGGAGAGGTAGAGTTGGGTGTTGTCAGCATAGCAGTGGTAGGAGAATCTGTGTGAAGAAATTACAGAGCTAAGAGATCTTGTGAAACCCAAGTGTTGAGTGGGCAGGGTATGGACATTCCAGAGGACTCGATAGGAGCTGTCAGATAGGGCTCAAACCAGGAGACCAGCTCATCAAGGGTTGATAAAAGGACCTGGTGGTTTACCGTGTCAAATGCTGAGGACTGAGGTGAGAGAGGAGGCTTTAGCAGTGTGCAGGGCTTCTGTCACCATTAGAAGAGCAGTTTCAGTTTGAGCATCCTTGAACCCAGATTGGTGGGGGTCCAGGAGGTTGTGTTGTGAGATTTAGGAAAGTTGGTTAATGACGTTGGTTAGGCGCATTCAAGGGTTTTAAATAGGAAGGAAAGGAGAGATCCCAGTCTGTAGTTCTGGGCTGTGGATGCGTTGACAGTTAGTTTCTTGAGTAGCGGTCTGACTAGCAGGTGGGACCGAGCCTCTGACCAGAGAGGAGTTTCATCAGAGAGATGAGGAAAGGTAGGATGTCATTTGAGATGGTTTGGAGAAGAGATGTGGGGATAGGGTCAAGTGGGCAGGTAGTGGCCTGGTTGGATACAATCAGTGTTTGGATACAATCAGTGTTTGGATAGCTTTTGTAGAGAGAGTAGCAACCTGGAGCATTGACAGCGTTACGGACTGGGACCTCGAGGACTTTTTGGAGCCCCTGTACGAGGTACCCAGTCCGGAGATCTAGAAGCAGGCCGCGGAGCGGGGGGTTGCCGGAAGGGAAAACCTACGCAAAGTCCGCAAGAGCCCATCCCTATTCCAGCCATCTAAGGCATCAGGCCTGAGTTGCCGGTCGCCTGGGAGTCCTCGCCCCCAGAGCCTGCCCCTGGTCCAGCCATTGGAGAACCTATGCCGCCACAGCCTGTCCCTGGGCCGATCGCCTAGGAGTCCCCTCTGCTGCTGCAGCCCATTTCTATGCAAAGTCTCACATAAATTCAGATTTATTAGACTGATTGAATTAACTGAATTGATCAAATTCCATGTTATCAAATATAGCAAGATTATATTACCGTTATGAGCAACTACAGTTGAGTATAAGCCATAAGTAAGGTCCCAATGCTTATATATAAGATGGTGCCCTAAAATGATTAATTATGAAAATGAATAATTAATTAATAAATCGTATTAATGGTGAGACATATTCGTATCCAAATATATAGGTACTCAATCCTCTACAAAGCAGTAGGTTACAGTCATTGGCTGCATTATCAAGGGTTCAAAGTTCAATGTATCTCCAATTTTAGTGCGGAGTGCTGCATACATCTTTTTTAAAGAAAAAAAAAACATGTCTCTATTTAAATCAATGGACACGCCACCATTCTTTGTCCCTTTACTCGTCCGCACCAAAAGGACGAGCATTACCAAAGGACACCGTAATTGACCTGTGCTCAGGCCGATCTCTGTAGATGGGTTGAAATTTATTAGAAGAATAAGCCGCTTGAGATGAACTATCTCGTTTTCAAGGGGGTCCTTAACACAAATATACAAAAAATACAATACATAAAACAAAACAACACAAATACACCTACCATATTAGACATAAATTATTTCCATATTTCCAGTATAATTATAAATAAAAGCATGTTGTTTGAAGATGTAAAAGCATTGTCCAATTTCTTTAGAGATTCTAGGAACGTGTAACGACCAGGGGGCGCTGGCCTCAGTGCACGTGGTAGCTCCTTAGCTGCCGTCCTGCTTGCCGATCTTCGACAACTCTGAGTCAGAATCAGATTGGGACCTCGCAGACCTCCTCGAGCCCATGTATGACGCAATGTGCCAGGAGGCCTGGAGGAGAACCAGGGGCAGATGAGGAAGCCGGGGACGGTGAGCGCATTGTCGGAGGAGGGCCACGCACGGCGCTCTGACGGCCAGGCCAGCCAGTGCCTCCACCAGCTCGCCGCTCTGTGCAGAGCAAGCTCCAGAGGGCTCAGCTGTACAGAGTGCCCAAAATCCTGCTACCCCCGATCCTGGAGCCGTCGCCGGTCAGTGTGCCCAGCTCTCCGCTGCTCCCTGGCCAGGAGCTTTAAACGGCCTTGCCACCTCCTGCTCAGGTGAATCTGACGGCCAGTGTGTCCGACCCCTGTTGCTCTCGGCCCAAGAAGCCTCAGCCGGCCAGAGTGCCAGACGTCCTACGGCCGAGCACTCAGGAGGCTTCGCCGACCAAAGATCCAGACATTCTGCAGCCTTGGGCCCAGAAGGTCTCTTCGGCCTGCGGTCCAGACGTTCGTCTCACCGGCGTCCCCGGACACCAGAGGGGCACCACCACTAGCATCCGGTCCGGCAGCTGGTGGGGTTTAAATCTACATCCCCAGCCACCTGGGGTCTCTGGCCTCCTCCGCTGGCTCCTGGTATGGCCACCGGAGAAGACCCGTGTGCACGACCAGCCGTCTGGGAGGCTCCTGCCGAGAGGAACGACCGAGAGGCGTCGCCGGGAAATGCGCCTTTTGGGGGAGGTACTGTCACAACGCTTCCTGCCCCTCCTCACGGCCATCCCACACACCTGTGGGCAATTTATGTTGGACTATTTAAGTTAGACTTAGTAAATTCAATTGTTTGGTGGATACATGCGTGTGTTTTGCCAGTTTAGTTTTAAAGCGTAAAGAAAGCGTTTATCAGCTCTGTTGTTCTCATCCTCGCCTCACCGTGTCGTTCCTTTCGGCTAGTGCCTCCTCCCTTTTCACAACTCACCTTGTTACAGAATGAAGAAAAAAGGATACCTTGGATGCCTTAGAGTAGACTATACGATAACCTATAGATGCCTGCGTCTTATACTCTTTGACAATGACACTGAAATAATAATAGGCTACATTAAAACTATGACTTAAATCTTAAATAAGGCAACTGATTTAGAAGTCTTCACAGCAGGACAATAAGACACTAAGCGCCCTAGAAGGAATTTAGGAATCGTATTAGTTCCGTACACGCCAGGATAATCCTCTCCTTGGAATATGTGGCACATTTCTGTATAAACCAGGGGATTCTGAAAGCAGTTTGTATGAAGGCTTTACTCTCTGAGACTGCAAAGAGGTAATGTTTATTGAAATGCCAAAAATACATGAGAGAGACCAACGCACTTCACTGGGAAAATAGGAAATCATTGGGGATATGAGCACGTCATGTATTTTTTGCTACAGTAAACAACTCTATTAACTGCAAAACTGCTTTGTCCTGCTTGTGCTGTGTGTGGTAGTGTAATCAGACCAATGACATTGTGTTTTGAGTTCCCAGACTGTCTGGAAAAATATGGGTGGTGGAGGTGAGTCAGTAACCCTCCAACACTAGGAACATGCCTCCCCCACAATGAATACCAACAGTACTGAGGCACTTCACTCCCAACTGCTACAGTACAACAGGCAGTGCTATAGTGAAGAATTGTGGTAATTTAGGGCATGGGCGTAGCATATTGAAAGTGGAGGGGTCCATCTTTGAGGGGAGGGGAGGGGAGGGACGGAGGGAAAGCTAAGATTCTTGTGAGTCGACAGAGATTCTTGTGAGTTACAGTGTTGGGGAGTAAGGTACACTGCATAGAACTTGGGGGGCAGGATAGTCTAGTGGTCTGGGTGTCTCCCAGCCGTAAGGTCGTGGGTTCGTGCCCCAGAGCTGGCCTACCTGTAAGCATCCTTGAGCAAGATGCCTAATCCCTACCTGCTCCATGTAATAGAACAATGTAATTGTAAGTCGCTTTGGATAAAAGCGTCTGCTAAAAAGCTGTAAATGCAAATGTAGTAGACTTTAGTAGACAGTACACGTAAGGCACATGCAAGAATCATGTATAACACATTTTACAGAACTGCTACAAAAGGCAGTGAATGTTGAACATAGAGACATTCTCACTTATGTCTGATGTTTTAGTTCAATACTAGCAAGACCTCTTGTCTAAAAAATAAAAAACGTTTATAAAATAAGGTAACCCAGGTTATATAGTTTGTTTATTTGTTCAGGGACAATTCACAATAAATATATTGAAACGGTTTAAGCTAGGAAAGCAAATTTTCAATTGCAGTCCCTGCGTAGAAGATAGAATACTAAAAAACACTATTTTAAAAAATTCTCCATATAACTAACCTACATATTACAAAACATTTAAAAACTGGATAGAACTATCTGCTTTCAAAAACAAGTTTAAAAAAGCATTAAATACACAATTATCATCATACCCCCCCCCCCTTTTCCTGAAATATGCATCTTTAAATCACTCTCCCCACCTACCTACTAAAGCTCCGCTGTTTTGACAGAAAAGGCTGATCTACCAAACTCTGTTGACTTATACTAACAGCCCCCTCTCGAGGATGCCCTAGTCGACATTTTAGATGACTGTTAGGCTAAGTGTTAAGTGTTATGCCTAAGCCTAACCAATGAATGACTCAAGGGTTTTGGACTCCAGACAAATAACATCAGCGTTTTATTGAGTTCATGTGCTTTGTCAAAGAATGTGACTTAAACAGGAAGTTGTTTGGACAATCTGACAAAGTCTGTTGTGCTGTGAAATAAGATTCATTTAGTCCGTTTCTAGCTGAATTAAACATACAAGCTGTAACAAATTATCCCAGTTTTACGGAATATTTTAGATTCAAATAGTTTATTGTTAGTTTATTCTCAGTTTTTCTCCTGATTTGCTACATCATGACACAAAACTCAACGGTTTTGGTAAATGTGATATGTTGCAACATCAACAGATAGCCTAGTGATAGCGCTCATAGTCGGGTATTGTTTAACTATTATATTATATTTAACATTTAACACTGTTAACATCAGGCAAAGCAGCGACACGCCATCAACATTGAATATTTAACCAGCAACATGCTAATGCATAATATTATGAGTAGCCTAATATTACCAGTTCTCCCCCTTCCCCGCTGTGCTTTAACCACTATTAGGCTACTTAATAGTATTAAATATAATATTATTACTACCAGTGATTCCTCCTTCACCGGCATGTCATACAATATCACTATTAGCATCACTATAAAACTGCAAAATTACCAGTAATTCCTCCTCCACCGCCGTGTCCCTTCCGCCGCTGCAGAATGAAGAACGGGTTCGCTCTCTCCGTCACCCAGAGCGCGTTGGCTACCAGGACCTCCTCCGGTGTGATCCACATCTCCTTTTCTCTTTATAGAATTACACAAAACCCAGAATATAGTTATAAAATACAGATGTATGTTCACCAAGCGTGCACAACGTATTGTGTACGATGTTTTTCTGTAATCAGATGGAAAACTGCTGTTTGCAGTTCATGTCAGCAGGAATCCTGGTCAGCATCAAGCTAGCCTCCATACAATACAGAACATCCGGTCACTATATTTCAAAATAAAAGCTTAATTATATAATAAGCATGACCGTTTTTTTCATAAAAATACAATATAGTTTTTATTATTATTGGGCTATAATATTAATATCATGTAATTTTAACACCATAGACTATGCAGGTCAATGTCATATAGTCGTAAAATTGACAGCCACTTGTATCACCTCACATACAATATCTGTAAGAAAACTGTCCCCTTCAAAATGTGTAAATGTGTAAGCACTACAATTTGGTCATTTGAGCAGATGCTTTTATCCAAAGTGACTTTGGATAAAATATACAATTGTACAATGGACAATTAATCTTTTAGTTAGGATTCGACCGCCCTAACCATCAACCTACCCTGCCCCCCACTAAAGCATTGACTTATCTAGTCTAATCTTAAATATATCATTCTTTGCATTTATAACTCCAAATCTGGGTTTAATTTTCTAAGCATTTTGACATAAGGGGTTTTGTTCAGCACAAACGTTTTGTTTCTTTATTGGTGACACATTTTAATATTTTATTTTGTAAGCAAATAGATGAACTGCCGGCCTTATTCTTACTAACTTAACACTACTCCGCTGAAAGAGCTTTTGTTGTTCTCTGCAAACCTCAGTTCCTGATTTGCGTCAAACGACGCCCTCTGCGTCATACCACGTGGTGATGTTGTCAAAACTTGGCTGGCTCAAGCAGAAAAGAGACCTTTAATCTGACGAAAATATATTGTTATTTTTACTGACCAAAAACCTTCTATATCTGGAATCACCTTATTCCAGTGTTTTGGTCCTTTGGTTTGATACTGGGAATATTGTCTGGACTAACCTACAGTATGTAAACATAAAAAATTAAGATGATGCCCGCTACAAGACAGATAAATGCATACACTTGCAGTGTAGACCAGGGGTTTTCAAAGTGGCAGCTGGGTCACAAGTTGCTTTTGCGGGCGTCACAAATATACTTATGGCTAAAAGGAGTTCATGGGGGTTCTCATGCTATGACCCACTGCTGGTCTAGACTAATATTGTGTACTACTTATTTCTAATGAGTAGTGTAGTCAGTCGATGTGAAACAAGTGACTCCAGAGGAATAGTGAGTTTAATGTTGAGGCAGTACTGATGGAACGACGATCACATCAAACAAGGAGAAGAAACCAAACAGACAGTGTTAATAGGCCACTAGATAATCCTGTATATAGACGGTATATACTGTTTATATACTAGTACCCTTCAATGGGATAGCAGTAGTACACGCTGAGGGTATACAGAAGCTGTTTGAGTACACATTAAGTACACAGTAATGTCTCTACGATACGCTGCTACAGGAAGTAACACTGATCCTGCCAGAGTTCAGATTCAGGCCGTGTCTCTCATCTGTCCGCTGTCCTGCAGTTACAGAGGCACAGAGACACACCGTCCAACCGTCCAAAGCTCTGTCTGTCCAACACTGTCCAAGAGACGAGATCCCACAGCGTGGAAGAGTCCTCAGGCCCACACACACATACACACACACGCACGCACGCTGAATGGTCCATCCATTCTTCAGGACGACAGACCTCAGGACTTGTTGTCATGGTAACGGTCCAGAGATGCCTGGATGTCAGGAAGTTCCATCTCACACACAAGATTTCGAGGAGAACCAGAGGTCCTGAAGAAATGACCACCTGCAATAAACATTGATTTTTTAAAATATAGATTTTAGTTTAATTTTGAGTTTTTTTTTAAGTTTTTTTTTTAGGCATGCAATATTAATGTTCAACCACTAGGTAGAGTCATACTGATTTAGTATGAAAATACATAAGATTTAAGCACACAGGCAAGGTCTTACTGGTGACAGTGATGTTGATCTCTCCGGGTCGTGGATCCGGTTCGGTCTGGTCCTGCAGGTCTCCAGAGGGTCTCAGTGGCTCCATGCTGATGGATGTCTCATAAGACAGGTCCACCAGCGCCCCCCGCTGGACCACCGTCTGACTGTGTCCCATCCTGTCCATGTCAAATGCGGCGTTGTCTAGACAGGGCAGGTTAGGCTATACACACACACACACACACACACACACACACACACACACACACACAATGTGTGTTTGAAAAGACTAGTTAGTCCTACATTAGTCTATTAGATTACATAACATGGGACATATCGAAACAGGGCAAGAACACACCCAAATGATCACCAAATCACCCGAAATATTTTCAACTGTACCATTTGGTGTGTTCTTACCCTGTATCATTGCCTTATTGGCTATCAATTCTAAAGTAAGTAAAGACTGTCACAACCGAAACCAGAAGCATTTGATTAGATTTGATCAGAAACAATCACTGTGATTGTGAAGACAACTGACGTCCAGCTAGGAAATGCCTGTACGTATTCTCTAATCCTCTGTCAACAAACGTATACAATAACAGATGTTTATTAATTTAACTGTTAAACCACTCTAAACAATTTCAAAATGATAAACCTGCCTAAACAGTCATTTGTATTTATCATAGTCTAGAGGCCCAGCATGGGACCACCTGTGAGCGTCCTTGATCAACATTCCAAACTCCTACATGCTCCATAACACTGTCATTGTAAAAAGTAAAGTAAAAGTGACACTGGAAAAAAAAAACGTCTACTTTTTAAGCAATATAACTGAAGAGGGAATGGTGATTTACAGCAGGTCACAGCAGGAATTTAGGCAGGTAGGGCACCCTCTAGTGGAGACATAGGGCATCTTACCGTGATGCCCAGAGCCTTGAGGATGTTGAGTTTACACATGGGACAGGTACAGTGTTCATTGAGCCACGGATCCACGCACACCTTATGGAAGACATGTCTAGGGAGGCAGACAGAAAAAAAAAAAGTTGCCTACTGACAAAAAAATGTCACCGGTCCAACTGCCTGGATCTAGTGATGTCACAGTAATGTCGTTAACCCCTAATAGACTTGTTGGGAGGTTTCACTGTGATGACCTCAGGATTGGGCGTGCCTTTGAATCAGTCAGCAAACGAAAGACCAGAGGACACAGCTCTGTCCTCCGCTAGGGAGTGAGTGTTTGTGTATGAGTGCACTTGTATGCAGGTCTAAAATTAGCCAGCTCCGTGACAGAGGTCTTGACCCCCCGCCTTCCTACAGCATCTGTGTTTGTGTGTGTGTGTGTGTGTGTCTTTGACTCCAAGGTAACTGTCTGCATTAAGCAGTAGGACACTTTGTTTTGACTTGATGTAGAATAGAATAACAGGCTGCTAGACAGTGATCTAAATAGTGATCTAGCAAACTGTTAGGGATCTAGCAGGCTGTTCTATACTGATCTAGCAGGCTGTTCTATACTGATCTAACAGGCTGTTCTATACTGATCTAACAGGCTGTTCTATACTGATCTAACAGGCTGTTATATACTGATCTAGCAGGCTGTTCTATACTGATCTGGTAGGCAGTTATATACTGATCTGGCAGGCAGTTCTATACTGATCAAACAGGCTGGTAGACAGGGATCTAGCAGAGTGTTAGAGTGATCTAGCAGGCTGTAAAGACACTGATCTAGCAGGCTGGTAAACAGGGATCTAGACTTACTTGCAGGGCAGGATTCTGACCACGTCGTTGAGCTGGTATGCCTCAATACACACCGCACAGTGGTTAAAGTCAGGGTCTGCTTCCTACACACACACACACACACACACAAAATAATAACAATGCTTTTTTATAACAACAACAACAATAATAATAATAATAATAACAATACCGAACAATTAATGTAGTTTATTATAAATATTATTATTAGTATTATTATTAGAATTGTTTTAATATCATAGAAGTCCTGCTGCGTTAAGACAAGGAATTCTATTGAAAGAGAATCCAGGGAGAGAGAGGGAGAGGAAGAGGGAGAGAGAGAGAGAAAGAGAGAGAGAGACAGGGATGAATCAATGCAGTGTTATTTCTGGAAGCAGCTATCGGTCTTTACTGACACACCAAGGACACCAACCGGGGGGGGGGGGGGGGGCGGGGGGGGGGGGGGGGGGGGGGGGGGGGGGGGCGGGGGGGGGGGGGGGGGGGGGGGGGG
>JAOEHI010052360.1:0-16854 GCA_025447815.1 Percopsis transmontana | reverse complement strand
ACCCTCACCACCTGTAGAGGGGGTGCACTCACAAAGACAATGTGGTTCCTACACCCTCACCACCTGTAGAGGGTGTGAACTCACAAAGACAATATAAACTTAAATGTGGCTCCTACAATATCAGATGGTAAACGCCAAAAGTTTAAACTCCTTCAGCACTTGTGTATATGGAGGCAGGTCAGTGTGCCCTTCTGAGCGACCAGGCATTAGTTAAGTAGTTAGTCGTTAGTAGTTAAGGAGCGGTGGTCAATTCCCATGTGACCCCCCACCCCCCCCCCCCACACACACACACACACACACACACCAGCCACAGTCAAAATACTATACATTCACACTATGATTTTAATGCTGCTGCTCATGAACTCTCACACAAATGCACATGGCAACAGGGTCCCTCAAACACACACACACACAAAACTAGGGCCATTTCAAAATGATGCTGCCCGCGGCTACAAAGCAATAGCCACCATAGCTGATTGTTGAAGCCAATGCGAAGATGCTTTAGGCAGAGTACTGTAAATGGCCACCAGGTGCTTGGCTGGTCTAACATTAAATCGCTGTCAGAATGAATGAAAGTCAATGAGAACAAAAGTCAATGAGAATGAGTTGGTGGATAAAGGGTTAACCCCATCTTTTGTCTTGACCAACATGTGAAGAGAACCTTTTACTGCTGCCCAGCGTTAGTTCTCAGTGAGCAAGGACTGTCAGGCTTTGTCCAGCACGAATCATATTCATTCTCTCACATCTCTCCTGTTTGGAACATTCAAAATGGCCTCACATCTTGGCCAGCACATTTCTTCATTCAAGCCCTAGTCTATTGAAATTCCACTTCAAGCCATAATCAATTATAGCTCGATCAATATCTCAGTAACTTAGTAGAGGGAGAATATAGTGTCAGTGCTCTCAGTGGGTTATCAGTCAGGCGGTGTGCAATCTCAGCCTTGGTGGCTGCTCTCTGGCTCAGCTCGATTGTCTGCCTTGTGTTGTTGAGTCACCAAACTCACATACATATATTCAAGTAACTACACACAAAGTTATGAAAATGTACATGCTCTATCACAACATCATTTCCAGTAGGTGGGATATTAATTACATACAGCATCACCTTAAACACTGCTTTATTAACTATCCTTATTAAGTTCTCACTTTTTTGGTTGATCACATTACCTAGCAAATACAAAACATTCGTTTTCCCACTATTGGTCTGTGGCACACACACGACTGTCCACACGGTGAGTACTGCTTTACGTGTCACGCACGGTTTTATTCAACAGGTATTCTCGTTACCCCTGCTGGGGTGATCGTTAGAATACTACTCAGGTCTTAAACACTGCCTGGTGTCAGTGATCAAACGCATTCATAAAAGAGGTCCACACCACTCCTATGTCTCGTCCAGCTTCTGGCTGCTGGCCTCACTCACTCAGCTGTGCTCACTCACTGCTTAAAAGGGAGACAGGTGATTAATGACTGCCCACACCTGTCCCCCAGTCCCGTTAACCACACCTCCAAAAGTTCCCTCCCACACACAGATGGGTCTAAACCACGCCCACACTCCCACGTGGGCTTTTCGCTAACAGCTGCAAATTTAGCTGCCATTTTAGTCTGGTTTGTTTTCATACATCCCACAGAGAGAGAGAGAGCACAGAAGATAATTGACATTGTTATTAGACAATTTTGATACTGTGTCCCTCAAAATAATAGCTTTGGTTTGTATATGTGAAGGAATATTAGAACTTACTTTCTAAATGTGTTTTTTGTTGTTGTAGGGAACCAAAGCACACGTCTAGAAACATAACAGCTGGTCCTAGATTCACTGTAAAATGAATTTCCAGACCTGTACACTGAATTTTAAATGTTGAGGCACTGTGAACTTGGGGACTTGAGTTGGTTATACTGAAATAGAGACTGCAGAAACAGCATTTGTGAAAAACCACAGAATTTTTTTCTAAAAACATGCCTACGATTTTATTTAAATATGAAATATGAAATATGTAGCCTACTCTGCTGATGCACACCATACAGCTGAGCAAACAGTTTAATAATTTCATAGTTACATTCATAGGTAAATTTTTTGTGCAGTGCACTATTTCCCAATGCATCTTAATAATAAAATAAAGTTATTTGCTTTGTATTTAAATGTTGACACTCGGGCTTGGGTGTGTTTTCATGCACACCAGTTGATCATGTTCGGGATATGGTATCTGACCAGAACACAGGCTGTGTTCTCACTCACTTATATCCCCTATACATTGTCTGCTGCATAGAACACTCACTAGGGGATAAGGGCAGACAGCTGTTACATTTGGGACACAAATTGGATGTTATGCTGCAACATAATTAAGTGCTGGATATTCGTAATTATCATCTCTGTTCTTCTTCACCACGAGTGAGGCCATGGTTAGCAACGTTGCTATTTTTGGACATCTATAATTGACATATCTCTTCCCAACGTTAAAATAAAACTTTGTTTCAAAACATGAACTTGAAACTTTAAATATTTCCAGGCACAGCAGCGAAAGAGAAGGTAACAAGAGTGTCAGGTAACCTTAACTTAGCTAGCTAATGTCAAATCAGCCTGAATTATATTACACTTTCTTTAGTGAGCTTACTCTTACGCCAGCAACAGCCAGCTACAAAGCGACAGGCCGTCATGCGTTTGAATGAGCGCTGGGCAACACCTAAAATTGTTTTGATATTTGCACATTCGGATAATCCGGCTTCAATAACTAAACGCCTCCTCTCTGTTTTCGAAGAGGAGGCGGTGGTATGATGCAAGATCTACATGCCAGTCAGATTTTTTGATGATATGAGAGTGGCGGCTGCCTTGTCTGTGGATAGGAGAGAGAATTATTCAGTCGAAGGTAGTAGGGAGAGTACAGTAGAAGAGAAGATTGAGGGAGAGAGAGATTTTAGGTTATGACGAGAGGCTATGTGGGTGAAGCAGTGAGGGCCGAGAGGGGATTAAGGGGGGAGAAAGAACGAGACAAAGTGATGATCGGACACCGGGAGGGTAACCGATAGTTTAGAGGCCACTCTAAACTATCGGTTACCCTCCCGGTGATCTGTTGAAAATGAGATCCAGAATGTTTCCTGCCCTGTGTGTTGGAGGAGAAGGCGAGAGTGTGAGGTCAAATGAAGAAAAGAGATTAAGAAAGGATGAGTGACGGACACAGCGTTGCGAAGTTTGTTACAATCTGATAGATTACGGTCGTTATGTAGCCTAATTAATGGTTATGAGAATGCCTGTAAAGCGGAGTGATACATATATAGTCCCAGTGCTGTTATACTCCTGCCTAATGAATGCCTAATGCCCAATCAGATTACTTGGTCGGAACCAATTGTTGTACAATTTTCTATACGGGACGATCCCGTATTATACGGGACAGGTGGCAACCAGCACACAGCAGTTTCACATGGAGGAAAAGGAAAGGAAGGTATTCCCGGCGAAACACACGGCTGACATAATGCTAAAGATGACTGATGTTTTATTAGCCATAAGAGGGATACGGGCACGTGCTCCCTCAGCTTCAATGGGCATGAATATAATGACAGCACATAGCTAATCCATCGATACTCGCTGTTCTATTTGCTGAAACTTTGATTCCCACTGTACACCTTAGAGTATTGTACCGTGCATCTGAGCAGCCAGACGGCGGGGCTCATTCAGGTCAGTCTGACCGTGTCCAACACAAAAACCTGATAGAGCCCCGAGCTAGCGCAACACCCCCTGCCGGCCAGACTGCCCACTGGCGAGTGGACTTCAGCCAACTGTAGCTAGCCTTGTGCTGGTACTTCAAGCCAACCGTAGCTAGCCTTGTGTTGGTACTTCAAGCCAACCTTAGCTAGCCTTGTGCTGCTACTTTAAGCCAACCGTAGCTAGCCTTGTGCTGGTACTTCAGTCAACCGTAGCTAGCCGTGTGCTGGTACTTCAAGCCAACCGTAGCTAGCCTTGTGCTGGTACTTCAAGCCAACCGTAGCTAGCCTTGTGCTGCTACTTTAAGCCAACCGTGTGCTGGTTCTTCAAGCTACTCGAGCCACATAGACCCCGCACACACCCCTCACGTGGGTAGTATTTTTGTGCTGGGTTGTCAAAAAATCACCAATGTGTTGAAAACACAAAGGACAAATGTGCATTTTCTGGACTACAACCACTGCAGACATAACATGACATGTGTTCAATGCTATTACAGTAGTATTTGACTATAAAGTGGGGCTTTAAGGAGATGGTACCACCCACACAGCAATGTTATCTAGCCTGCCACAGACAGGGCCTGGAGCTCCTCACAAGAAACATACTTGGCATCCAATGCTGTCGTTTAATTATAGCTCTTCAGAGGTACACTGAACATTACCTTAATTTTCCCTCTTAAATGTTTGTCACAAAACGTCCCTTTGCTGCTCTCCGCACCCCAGCCTCTATTAGGCACAGGGCTTTGTAAGTAATGATGTGAGATGATAGCTGCATGCTGGGCGTCTGCTGAACGGGGGGCCATGGACTTGGCAGGCCAGGGGCTGAGGCGCTGAGGCATCTGGGCTGTGGGTCTGCAACACTTCTCTCTTCCAAGATAATATTGTGAAAGTAATTTGGAAAAAGAGAGAGGACCGTAATGTGTATCAAAGCAGAACTGGAGCCAACAATGTCCCACTGCCGTCTCTATTTCGTTGAAGTGCACATGTAATTTCTTTCCCAAACTAACATTGCCCATAGTTACAGGTTCGGGGAAACAAGATACACCATATTGTTATAATCTGAAGGCATGGCATTTTTTCTGGAGAAATGTTATCAAATGAAAGAAAAAATGAGAAAAATAGTTTGATATTTTTTATTTTGCTTCACCGTTCTTCATTTTGCTTTGCCTTCCCACCGAATGCACATGAATGACTAAAGGCTTTCTCCAGAATCAGCCTCGTCTTTGAGGATCTGTAAAGAGATGTCAAAATATCATCTCCAGCAGGCCTTGTGTAAAGCTGCCTGCAAAGGCAGTATAGAGAGACACTGCACAGACACTCTCACTGACTACACCTATTTTATCATCTTTCTAGAAACAGCTCTGACAGCAAGTAAATAAGCCAAATGCTTTTCAGTTGTGCAGGGAGTCACTCAGAGTGTTTCTGTGATAGAGGGCTGTGTAGATACTGGAAGACTTGTCACCGCAGTGCATTGCCCTGAGCACCGGGAGGGCAGGATTGTTCCAACTAAACAAGGCGTTGGGCTTCTGGCTGCCCGCAATGCTGAAAAGACTCCAGCAGGGTAGACTCATGGAGCCAGACTTATACTATTGTATAAAACTTCTGGGGACGTCTCTAAGACAATTTGGCACCCCATGTGGGTTGGGCGGTATACAGAGTTGGACATTTCTAAGCCAAGCAGAGTTTAAAATAGGGACAGTGATTCAAAATGGACGACACAGTTGTTGTTCATGTCAACACACGGTCCCACCAGCAACAAGCTCATGGCTAGTAGTTAGCTTGCTAGTGAATAGCTGAAAATTGCCGGTGAATGTTATGCTACCGAGGCTGCATGTGGCTTTTGTGGTCCAATGAAGCGGTGACACACCTGCAGTAAATAATCCCCGTTCAGGATGGTTTAGTCGTTATGGTGGTTACTCCCAGTCCAAAGGTCGTAGGTTTGCTCCCTGACATGTCCGATCTTACTGTTTGCATCCTTGAGCAAGATGCCTAACCCCTACTTAATCCTTAATACATAATAATTGTACTCACTGTAATTGAAAGTTGCTTTGGATAAAAGCTAAATGACCCCATTGCAACAGATACACTTCAAATGATTCCGGACAGTGCAAACACAGGCTTCATAGAGAAGTTTTTTACCCCATAATGCAATCATCAATCGCTCTGAAAGGTTTTTGGTACACTTTTTTTCCACATCACATCCAAAGGAGTTACATATAGCAAAGATATTCCACTGCCAAAAGAGCTATAGTTAGCAGTGTTAAAAAGTCCATGTGATTGTTTCATGCATGTGTCTGACTATTTCACTCCTCCAGTAAACACACATCTTGTAAAAGTGAGTGTTAGTTACAAAGCTGGCTAGTTCATTCATCACAAATTTTGTCTGTCCACCTCCTGGGATTAGGAATTCCGCATCTCAAGTCCTCACTGTTTTCTGCGTGCCCTTAAAGTCAAAGTAGTTGATTGTAGATTGATGTCAATGTAAAAATGTGCTAAAAAGAGATAATGAAAATATCATATAGTATACACCTGACTATCATTGCTCTGTATATTTCTGGGGATATTACTTTCTTTGCAGGAAGACTGCTACAATTACTTTTGAATATTGAAGAAGATAGAGAAACCATTTGTATCAAAGACATCTAAGGTCAGTTGACCCTATTTTCATGCTTTTGTAGTGTTTCCATGTGCTAAGATAAAGAAAAACCAGCCTATATAATACAGGTGGGCATAACAGGAACAGGAGACAGGGAGGAAAGAAGGCTTGTTCAAATGAGAGTTTAAATTGATGTACTAGCCACACAAAAACAGGTCGTGCAATTATAGTCTTTTAGGAAATGTAGCAGCTTCTCCAAACAATTGAAAACCCCAAGTTAAAAGACCCAAAAGGAGGGAGAGGAGGAATGGGGAGGTAATAGTGAGAAAGGCACAGACACATCATTATCTACCCTACATTACCAACCCCCCCAGCCTCGTGATACCATCCTGATCTCGTGTTCTCGTCCACTGGTGGTCGCGTCAGTCCAAGCTCTGGGACGTGTAACAATACCGGCATCAGTTTCCTGTGTAGCCTAGGTATACCACAGAGTCTGCTCGACAATACTAATGTTCTCCTCTCACAGCACATACCGTATGCTAGTTTCATGGTTGGTGTTATTGTATACTGAACCTAGGGAATTCCTTGTCTACTTTTTTGGTCACTAAGCCCACAATTATTTGAATTTGACAGATTTAGGTAACATGAGTAGTTACTACCAGCAGAGACTTCACCAATGTAGAGCTATCTACAGATTTATATTGAGGTAAGGGTTTAACAAAAATGTAATATTTATTAATTGCCAGTTTGATTAAATAGGGACCAACATCTTAAAACTGAGCTGAAACTACAATTACATTTACATTTACAGCATTTAGCAGACGCTTTTATCCAAAGCGACTTACAATTAATACATTTGTCAACAGTTGAACTGGTTAACCACCAGTTTTGCAAGTAGATAACATTCTCCTAGAAAATGGACAGCATCGTGTAACAAGGTTACTTTACCTATGCATATGCGCAACATTGCTGAAAGGTTTAACATTTACTCCTTAAAACAGTCGAGGAATTACAATAATCAAAGTTCAAAGTTAGCATTCACACTACCAAGTTTTCTAATCTTCAAACAACTACCATCTCTGAATGGTTTGACTGTATTTCCCTGTTTATAGGGTAGCCTACGGTTACCTGACAAAGTTCTAGGTTAGTCTGGGATATACACATGATGAAGACTGGCATTTGAGAGTGAATTTATAGCGAACAAGGTGTTAAAATATTGTTTATATTCTGGACGTTGTGCAGCCCAGATGTATTATGTAACATTATGCTGTAAGAAATGCGTTAGTGCTGCTTTTTTGTCAGGAAAGCGACTAGAATGTACTTTTTACTGAGTTTTTCTCAAAAATGTCTTTCGGGGGAGCATACACACGCCCCCCCCCCCAGTAATTATTTTATTTTATTTTTTACACAAAACACAAATGTCACTCAAAGCTAAAAATGACAGCACGCCCAAGTGAAAATGTCTTCCAACGTACAGGTAAGTCCATTGTAGAGGTCTAGAAACTAAAGCCCATTTTTATTAATAATTAGCTAATGAGTTGCGAATATATCATGTTGTGTTGGTGAGGCATATGACTAATAACTCATAATTTAGGGCCTATACGAGGTGAGGCGCACAGTGACTACTATGTCAAGGAAAGCTTTTGAAGGAGGGGTAAGTTGTGCTGCGCTGAAATATCAGAGCAGCACAATCTGAACAAATGACAGACGCTATTGTGGTAATTAACACATGAAGTCATGCTATTAATCTATGTCTGATATCAATAGCAATTGATCCATGACAGACTTAATAGTAAATCATATGCGAGTGCTTTAATCAGATAGACTTATTAACAGTTAATATTTTAAACATTAATGCATAACTTAGTTCCTTATGACTTATGTATGAAGTTATGACAGTTCATGCATTAGTTAAAGCATTAATGAATGATTATTCATGCACCATTCAGTGTTGCCCACAGGATTTTGAGAGACTATGGTGGGTAGACCACGGCTTTTTATTACATTTTAAAGTTGAATGCATTGATCTGGTGCACTTTGAGAGCAAAATTAAGAGGCTAGATCTATGAAGAATTGTGTGCTCTTGTAACAGATAGAGTTATTGAGCAATATGTGTTATTAATATGAATATTAAATATATAACAAATAAATCCCAAATTGAAAATGGTGTGCATTGTGAAGGGGCCTAAAAGATATAAGATAGGTGTGAAGATAATAGCCCCAAAGGGGAGAGATGCAGGGTAGAGGTGCTTTACGAGGCAGAGTCAATCTGGTGTGAAGGAGTGCTGCAATGCACATATAAACTGTAGGCCTAATCTTCAGCTCATCCCTCCTTTTTCCTTCTCAAATTTTGGACTCCCTCTCTCCCTCTCCGTTGTGAAGGGGCATTCGATGAGTAAAACACAATTGGTTTCATGTCTCTCTAACGGATCCCTGTAATGCTGTGTGTGGAACACACGGGCATGGATGCAGAATAAGGTGGGAAACGCTCGTAGTGTTCTTTAATGAAGAGTGGTCAAACGTTAAACAGACTAATACTGGTTCAACAAAACATAACACTCAAACAGTAAACAATGAATAGTAGAACAGTAAATAGAGTAAATTGCCCACAGGTGTGGGCTCTGCTCTCTCCACTGCCTCCGGTCGTGACATCCCGAGCTATTACAAATTAAAGTTTCAGATGTTGACTGTCCTTAAATAGCCTCCATAGTATTGGCTACAGAGACGAGCACCGCTGAAGTGCGCTCTCAGTGCCGAATTTTGGAAGGCGAATATTACACACACACCTGGTGAGCTGGGGGGGGGGGCACTCCGCCAGGTGTGCCACGTAAGGGCGGAGAAAAAGCAGCGAAAATTAAAAAGTTTGGTTAATGAGACTGTTTATTATATGAATATAACGGTTCATGAGACCATGGTGGGCCGCCATAGTTTAGTTAATTAATGGGAAACACTGACGCCATTATTTTAAAGTGTTACCGATTTGTCTTACAAAGATGGCAAGTGTCAGACATTTTGCGTGTTGGTTACTGTTTACATTATTACACCCATTTGTCGCCGCTCTAGCTGACATTACACGTTCTGATTGGTTGAGATGAAGGCATACCGTAGTCCAATCGTGTGTAAGGAAGTTTGATTGAATTGTATTGGCATCACCTTTATAACAGACGCTTTTGAATTGAGGGGTTCCAGATCGATACTCGCGGCGAAATCAAGGATGGTATCACTAGGGCTCGACTCGCTGTGAACGCATGTCTGCTTGAACGCAAGGTGCAGGACATTAGGTATTAGTTCCAGGAGTATTTAGTTTCCCCAAAAACCCCAGGAGTTGTTTGGCATTGTTTCGGGTTCAATACGTACGTGTGTGTTCCTGTATTAAATACAACGCTTCCAAGCGTTTCATCCGTAATTCAGCTTGTGTGTGTTTTTGCTGGCTTCACTTACTCTCGTCCAACACACGCCGTTGTTACACTAATTATGTCGTTAGCAAAATGTTTTAATTGACCAGTGAATGCCTTGGCCTTCCAAGCGTTCAGGAATCGTGACTTGCCGTTTACTATTTCTACCCCCCCTCCCCCGAATAAAGCCACAGTGAATGTAGACAATATTTTCAGTCATTTTTTTTGGTTTTGGCGTTTTCTTACGTCTCTGTACACTGTCAAATCACTTATCTTGACACTTCAGTGAACTCTGAGATGGCATGAACGCATGGTATTCATTGATGAGCAGGCTGTATTCAAAGCAATGGGTTATCCAATTAAAGAGAACCTAGACAAGGTCATCTGCACCTATACATACAGAACGAAGACTGCTCCCTCTCAAAGGAAAAGGTGTCAGTTTCTTTGTCAGATTTACAAAAGAGTAACATGAAACTTCAAAGTTATTTTGAAATGAGAAACCTTACTGGGAATAGTAATTTTTGTATCGTACCTTTGATGTTTCCTTTGTTTTATTTTTTCTTTAACATTGTTATGACCATACAAAGAATACCTACCAGCGCCATTCAGACTCCTGTAGAGCTGATTCTGGTTCCTGAGCAAGGATAGGGACAGGGCCGTTCATTTGGAAACGCAAATGCATGCACATATTCTACTGTAAAGAAAGCAAGCAGGCTGTTTTCACACACTGTTGAGCTTTCAATAAAAAATAAATAAAAAAAATAAACAAAAAAAAAATACAAAAACAGTCCATTACACATCATGAATGTTTCAAAATATTAATCTTATAAATAAGCTACATGCAGTGTTCCTTTTGACACTGATATTTGGATTTAGTCTAGTCTTAGTCTTTTTCCAAGGTCTGAGTTGGTCTCATTTTAGTTTCATTTCGATTTAGTCTAGTTACTGTTAAGTCAACAATATCTCTAATCATTTTAGTGCACTCATTGACCTTTAGTCATCTTATTTTCTCTCATTACATTTTACATAATAATCATCGTGTTTTCAATACACTAGTGTTATAAAGAATAACTATAGGTGATCCTTGTATTACAATGAGCCATAGCTGCAGAATTTTTTGCTTAGCATAGGCCTTTCTCACATAAAGATGGCGTCTTTCCGGTGTAGACTACTGAGTGGCGTTTAGCACTAAGCAAATGGTACATTCATTTGTTCATTTGTCGATTATTGCTGCATACTCTGGACAGAGTTTAGTTGACAAACCATAGCAATCTGCTGTGCTTTTTATCCCCCAATATTATTTAGTCAAAGCATCTCCTTCAAAAGACTGGTGCAAACAATTTATTCTGAGCAGTTATTCCTTTTGCCCCCTAACATTCAATGTTATCTTCACTACACCTCCAGTTTGTGTGGCTCCTCGTTCTTCCTAAGTGACTTGTAGCACCGTGCTTGTGTAACGAAACTATGTCTACTACATTGGACACTACACAAAAATAATTGCGCTTTTCACATTTCTTTCGCAGTACAGTCAGTGACAGGAGTTTTTGTGTCGCCTCGTCAATAAAAACGTAGATATAATTTAGTTATTGTTTTTGTCCGTCATCTTCATTTTCTTTAGAAAAGGGTTGTTTGCCAAATATTTGTCACAATAGTTAAACTAAATTAACACTGCCTACATGGAAGCAAAATATTACCTTCATAACATGGTCCTCTCTCTGAACAGGCCTCAAAAGGAAGACTAGATAAGATGAAGTCTGGCGACGTTGTTCATTTTCTGGCTAATTTAGTTCTCGGAAGAAAATAAAAAAGACATTCATTCATGAATGCCTTTTAAGTTGTGTCTGATTAGTGTTGACTGAAGGGTTATATTTAGTAGAGAGTCAAAACCATAATCAACAATCATACGATTGGCTGATAACCCTGATGACCTGCATAGCGAACAAGAGGGCAAGTTATTTTCTGGATGCTGAGATGTCACTAAATTGTAAAGGGCTATAAATATAAATAGGCTATGAATATAAACAATATCTTGTAGCCACACTGGACAATATGCCTGACAGAAAATATCAGGTAAATTAAATGCAGAAGTACTGTAGTTATGGTCAAACACAGGCCTATATATCATTATCCTTTTTAGCCTGTTTAGACCCTAGCCTATAATCACAGTTCTGAGATATTTGCCAACAAATAGCCAGACACTAACCATAAATTGGGCAGTTAATTGATACCATTCCAATATAAATCGTCTTGCAATTCCTTTGGATGAGATATGACACCAAAAAAAAAAAAAAAAAAAAAAAAAAAAAAAAAAAAAAAAAAAAAAGGAAAAACACAACACCATGATGCCGGTGTGTGTGCTGTCAAGAACCCAAGGTAAGTGTAGCTGCTGAATGCTGGAAAATATTTTACTTTGTTGTACCATTGTTAAAGATAAGGTGTTCAAATTGTATTGGTAAATGCGATGTAGTGGATACGCATTTAGCCTAGAATAGGAATACAAGATTACAGTCTAATATGATGTCTCAGCTTTTTAGAAACGTCAACAGGAAAAAAAATATATTTATGGGAACATGCATAGAGAAACAGAGGCTAGGTTGTGACGTGACGTACACACACGTTTCCACGTATCGACTACCTACTGTAACTGGTATATTTCTTAAGTAGTTACTACATACTTGTCATTTCATAAATTGTCTTGTATATTAAACATTCATTTCTGATAATGAGAAGGTAATTTAAGGCCTGTACTTGAATGTGTTACCAAAAGCATCAATCTTTGTGATAGAGACTGCAACAATATATAAAGCAATTAATCAAGGCAACTCCATCCACATTGTCAGGGGGAAAAAAAAGACAAAACAGAGATTAGAAGAAAACTGTCTTTCAGAACCTTCAGGTCTTGACAACGAAATGACAAGCAGAGAAAAACACAAACTCACTACATGGCCTGATAATCGAATGCTCAGGGAAAGAAACCAGAACCGTTCTCTCTACACCCAAATCCAATTAAAGGTGAAACAGAATGGAGGCCAGAGACACATTTCTACAGATTCAATCTACTTTGCTTTTCAGAAGCAACAAAGGATTATTTCTTCTTATGAATACAACAATTATTAAAACTATCGGCGCTCCACCTGCCACACATCCGATTGTCAGCACAATTTTCTGCACTCTGTTGAAGAGGCAGCATGAACTATGCCAGAAGAAGAAGAGAGAAAAAAAAAAAGGTTTTCTGAATCTCACCAGCATAGCTCGAGGCCTGAGGCCAAACTACAGTCACAAGATCAGTGCTTGGTCAACAGGTCCCTAGACTGTGGGCATGGTTGATGTGTTTACACACACACACACACACACACACAATAACATAGACTCCCCTGGTCCGGCAAAGGAAGAAGGCCCATGAATCTTGAAAGGTCAGTGTTCACTCCCATCCATTACAATTACAAGCACAGCCCACAGCTCCCCGTGGCCATCTATCTCCATGGTGTCATGGAGATGGGATTTCATGTTCTACACAGCGCGCTCCTTCCACTCTGCACAGTATGCAGCCTCAACCCACTAGGGCTCCATGCTCACAAAGGAGAAGTATCAGCGCTACAAACAATCGGGAGGTTAAGCTCGAGCGTGGCTAAGCTCGAGCGTGGCTAAGCCAGTGTTTTATTTATTTATTTTAAACCACAATAGCTCATTTTCACAGATATGCTGAGTTTAAAATATACACGTCTATCTTTCCATTGTGAACATCCAAAGGATTGAGGGAGTTTGGGGTTTAGCCTAGCGTAATGTACTGTAGAAGGCTGAACCGCTGATCAGATTAGTTTGAGTCGGGTGCCATGCCTCAGTGATCACATTCAGCTAGCTGCAACAGGGAACATATTACATTACTTTAATGGGGCCATTGCAGGGTTTTCATGAATATAGGTAATGGGAGTCTTTAGAGGATCAACTACTTCATTCTCCAACTGCCCAGCAAAACACACAAATACAGTACAGAGGCTACAGTTTTGGCATGTATGCATGCATATACATGTAGCCAAATGTAAGTATTTGTGTGGGGAGTAACAAATATTCATCTTGTTTTATCCACAATGGCCATCTTCCCTTTATTGCTAGGAACTAGGAATTTGTTTAGCTTCTTCACCTCCCCCTTCTTATTACAGTTATAATTAGCCTACTGGCAGGCTAATAATGCATGATTTTGAATGACAGATGGAAGGAGGGGAACAAATCGGCAAACAACCCCTTTGTGCGCCCAGCCCAGCCCACCCGTCACCCAGTTCGTGGTTTGTCCCTACTCGGACAGCTGTGGTTAGTCTCCACTGCTGACGGGAGCACCCTACAAGCCTTGCCGTTCAGGAGATGCTCCGACCCAGTCGTCTGGCCGTGACCATTTGGCACTTGTCACTCCGGTCTTAATGTCGACCCATTTCTCCTGCATCCAACATATCGACAACAGACTGTTTGCTTGGCCTCCACTATATCCCAGACCTGGACATGCACCGTTGTTAGGAAATTATCGCTTAATCTGTGATTGGTCATATCGTTTTGTCTCATCGGTGTATAATCTATTGTTTCAAGTATTTAAGATCACAAGTGTCAATTTTTTCAGTTAAATTAAAATACATTTTTCACAAGTAAATTAAAAATCAGCCCATCAGTAAAACGGATAAATCCAACATAGCAATCCAAGGTTCATGTGCAACGCGTGTATAGGTGCAGTCAGATTAGGAAACTAGTTAGCATACATTAAGAAATTGTGCATACCGGTCTTTGTTTTGTGCACATATCATCCTGTATTCAGGCAGGTTACGGTTATCCTGGCTATCTCTCTCTATCTTTATACATCTATCCATCTATCTATATCTACACAGATTTTAATGTATACATCTAGGCTAGAGCTCCTTTGCACCTTGATCTTATTGCAGGACAAAATGCCCATTTATTCATAATGAAACAGCATGTCAGGCCAATACTGAGCAAGATCATGTAATTCCAATCTGTACCAGCCAGTGTCATATTGTAACAAGTGTTAAATCAGTTTTAAAGCGTTACAATTTGATTGACAATTTTACAAGGGCCGTGTAATTGGTGTAACCTGAACAAGAAAAGTGACACTCGTGCAAGTCCCAATGATTTGGACTACTTACTATTTGAGAAATAAAAAAAAAAGGCATTGATTTGCTTCCAAAAGCACCTCCATGAATAAAATAGGAAAAATAAAAGTATGAATCTGGTCCCTTCATCAATAACCATAGAACTTCTTTCAGCACTTGTTTCCTAAGCAGCGTATGTATACATTTATATTTTAAATGGCTGTTTAACTTTTAACAGGTCCAATCATAATATTGACAGTATGACACTAAAGGAAAACATAACCAGTAAAATAAGTAGACCGTGTCACAGGATAGAGGTGTACAGCTTTAAAGATGTGTGTAGCTTAAAAAAGGGGGAAGAGATACCTTTTCTTCAGGACAGTTCCCATCTCAGACAATGTGCACCAGATGCAGTGTTCAGCAGAAACAAGATGTTATTGGAAGAAAGTGGGAGAAACGCATATCTCACTGATATTCTGCTGTAATGCAACGTGAAAGTCAAGGGGATCTGAGACTTGTGGAGATGGGGGGGCACTAGGGGCAATTTAGAGCCTTTCAGGTTCAGTATATAGACAGTGCTTACCTTAAATAGGTATAGATCAGATTCATTCATATAGAGGACAACAGTGAAAATAAAGTAGCATAACAAACTTTATTCTCACAAAATAAATCTATTGGGAGAATAAAAAAAACAAAACAGACAAGACAACTTAAAGTTATTGGTATTACTAATCCAGACAATACCTTCTATCTACATAAATACAGCACGGCACATTTCCTGCTACATTTGCCTCAGTGCATGCATTTACATGCCTGTGTTATGTTTGCATGTGTGGGGCAGGGACTGAGACTGGAAGCAGGATAAACTGTCTTATCAGGACTTTGCAGGTCCAGGCTAGCTATTTTGATGGTCAAAACATACAAGGGATAGCCATCGTGTGGGAACCTCTAAGCAACCCATAGGCCCACATGTCAATGCACGTAACAGACTTAAGACTGTCATGGCAATAATTGTAATAATCGTCTTGGTTTAACTGATCAACTTGTGAGTTTAAGTTAGTCTACTCTGTTTTAGAACAAGGCGGCTGCGTTTCATTGCCCCAGCACAACACAATTCCATAGTGAAAGATACTATGCCTTGTGATGCAATCCCAATCCAACCAACATAAATCTTAAGAGCCTTTATATAGAGAAGAAAAAAAAAGAAAAAAAGAATCAAGACACCGTTTCCTCCTACTGGGAAGCCATCTTTCGGATGTTCATAATGAGTCTCTTGCTGTATTCCTTGTGGTCAACGGGCTTCACCTCCATCACTGTAGCCTTGATCCTGGATTCATCCTAACAAAAGGGGAAGGAAAAAGCAAGAATCCATCAATATTGTGTGCTTTCACGTCACCGCAAGTCTTTTACTGCAGCTGGACAGGTTCAGTGGCACTGCCACACAGAAGAAACAGACTTTAAAGACTCCAGGAGCATCTCCTTTACATTTCAGTTGAATGTAGCCTCCGAAATAGAGTACAACTGCTCGTATGTCATGGAGCCACACCAGGAGACAACCCGATTATCCTCATCTAAATCACCTCCACCCTTCTCATCTACTAAAAATTACAAATGAAACCATGTTCCACCACCCCGCTTGACAAGCCGGGGTTATCGCAGGTCATTTGGACTGGGCTTCTAAAATGTGCTGGCATTCAAATGACTGTTTCCTCATAGAACAAACACCTTTTAATGTCAGCCTCCTCCGCAGCTGTCTAGACAGGAGAAGGTCACTTCTCTCAGGGTCATCATTCTCTGCATTTAGACAGACGTTAACACTCACTTTGTCTCCATTAATCACCCTGATACCCATTTAGGTGAAATGTAAATCATCTTCATTTGGAGGGGTATGGTGCTCCCCCCACTTCATCTTCTTCATAAACAAGACCCACACACTATGGCCTCCTGACTGAGGAAAACACCTGCAGCAGCCCTATACCATTGAGGCTGGGGGGGGGGGGGGGGGGGGGGGCACAAACAAAAAAACAAAAGGGAGACAGGACCGCAATTAGGGCACACGAAGAAAAGTGGGGGGGGAGTC
>JAOEHI010052359.1:0-16855 GCA_025447815.1 Percopsis transmontana | reverse complement strand
TAAAGGGAGAAATGTGCCGTTTATGTTCGAGAGACGATCAGCTGATTCGTTCGTACTATTGACCATAAAACCGTAACATTAGCATTCAGCATACCAGCTCATATCAGCCAGCTAAACTTTTACAACCCTGTTAGAAAAAAAATATGTAGTTGGATTGTTATTTAGAACATTGTTATCCAGCGCTTTGGCTTCGTTTAGTGGACAGAAATGTGTTTGTGTTTGCGTTTGCGTTGCTGTCTCCGACGACGACATCTTGTATCCTACATCGGCCACCATAGCTTCTCCTTCATGTTTGCAAAGGGAGGGGTAGGCCGTGAGTGACTGGCTGTTTGTAATTCGCAATGCTCACCACTAGATGTCACTAAAAACTACACACTGGCCCTTTAAATGGAGTTTGGCGTAAGCTAATATTTTCCCCTGAGAGCGCAGGGAGCTTAATATGTATATTTTTAACGTTTAGTCACCAAATGCAGGACATTTGTTTTAAATTTTGATAAATATATAAAAACTGCTCCCCCATTTTTTAACATAACCAGGCGCCCATGGGAGCAGGTTTTGTGTGCTTTTATAGTATCTACCATCAGCATGTGCATCTTTATTAACACAATAATCTACAGCTTCACAAATCTCCCGCCACAGTAAAGCACAAACAATTGCTTTATTGTTATTAGCCATGTGAACATTGTCCAACCCACAACCCAACTTCTCACTGTTTTGTAATTGGACGTTCAGTCCTCTGCCATTTCAGTTGATTGAATGTAAATGAAACGTTAGACCGCACTGAGTCTTGAGTCTTGTGAGACCATTACCATACCAGCCTGCCTCACTCTAACCCTCAATATGGCATTAAGACTGACATGACCTTAAAACATAGAAACGCTAGCAATTGTACAGCAACAGAGGACAAACCATGTGTTGAATTACAGCTCACACAACAAATCAAAACATGGCCACTGAGACAGGTGGGTGGCACAGAGATAGGAGAAGCAAACGGATCTCTTTGACACCGATAGCACGCTAAATGGTTGTTTATGAGTTTCCATAGGAAAAATTAATTTTGCAGAAATGTTCTGATGAAGGCCAGATTGTTGAATAGAAGAACCAGATATTCAACTTTATATCTAAGTGTAATGTGACTCTGCATTTGTTTAAAAAATCTTTAAAAAACGGAAAAAAAAACATCTAGATGAGCGGATTTTTTAATTTTTCATAGTGAATTTCATGACAGTTAGGTCCTTAAATTCCCTCTGATGCCTATTTTATGATTTACATAAAAATACATGAAAATACACATTTTCTGCAGTTGACATTGTGATTTGTTATTTTGTTTGTCAACATTTGTCTGTAAATTGTGCGGTTCTGACAATGAGTTTGTGACAACTGTGTAATACAGTTATGTAGGTCCAGCTTCAACACATCTCTCAGTTTTCAAGATGACATTCGCTGTGTCAACGTGATGCATTTAACAGATGCTGTGCTGAGTACCTTGTTCTCTCACCACGTGTGCTAATCTTAACACAAGTCACAGACGTGGTGGAGCTGAGCTTTTACATGGAGAGATCGTCTTAGCATACAATGCTGAGTGGAGGGTCCCAGCGGGAGCCCATGTGCCCACCTTGGTAGTCTCTTTGACAGGCAGCCACATTCATTCATCCATCAAAAGTTACACCATCTGTTTCCCCACCCGTCCTCTTGCCATAGCAAAGCATGATGGGTCACAGACTTCTTAATAGATATAATTTTTCTTAGTGGCAATGTCCACATACATTAAAAAATATATAATGTGTACATTTCCTGTTCTTACGATACCATCTATAATCACATTATCTACATTTCCCTCCACAGGTAAAGATAATGGAAATGAAGTGCAGTGAGATATTCACAGTTTGTATGTGCATATGTCCATACAAAAGGATTGCAGAGACAACAGTATTTGGGGAAAAAAATAAATAAGACTTAGGTCTCATTTATTTATGAGACCTAAGTCTTAGTTAGGTCTTAATATGAACCATTTATATCATACAGATAGAGAATGGGCATCTTCTCAAAATAAGCCCCCCCCACCACCACCACCACCACCACCACAAGATGTGTGTTTTTTTTTTTTTTATGAGCTCTTCATACTGACTTAAAACACCAGACATTACATTGTAAAAATACCACTGTGTTTTGACCTGCTAAAAACATGCTTTTGTGCGATGGTTAGCTCATAAGCTAAACTCATTTTGCAATAATAAAAAGAGAAAAAGTTATGGTAATGTAAATAAAGAGCAAAGTTTAAGGACATACCAATATTCATCTTTTATAACTTTCAACAGTTCAGCTGAGGAAAGTCTTCACATTTAATATTTTCTGATGATTTTTTTTTTTACATTTTGTCATTTTCCTGGGCGAGAATGAAAAATCCATATAGACTTTCACCGCACAGCTTCTGCAGTACAAAACTGCCTTGTCTCTCCACTGTGCAGCCTGCTTCCTTTACAGGATCTTAAACGCACAATATTTCAGGATAGGTAGAAGTCTTCTTGTGTGTGTTCCATGTTTGGGGAAATCTGGGCAAATCACAAGCAGGAAATGGCAGTTTCTAGGTTTAAATCCTGGTAAACCCCCACATCTAACCCCTCGCCCCCAGTGGTGCGATCTCATCCACTCCATTGTCTCAATCCACGCTGAGTCAAGATTTCAACAATAAAAATGAGATCATTCTGAAAGTAGAGGGAAAGGGGGCAGGGTTTGACAAACAGACATCCCCCTACCCCCCTGCCCGCCTTTCACACAGAGTAATGTCTATCCCCTGCCCTAACCCACCCCCGGCTCTGTGGACTGGGCTGCGGAGGCCAGGTGAGCGAGGCCTGTGAACTAGTTAGAAAACAGCTGGAGGAGAAGGGCTAGCATCAGCCAGGTGATACCCAGCAGCAGAGAGGCATAGGCACCCTCAGATGTGCCGTTCGACAGCCCCGGAGATGCAAGCGTGGAGTCTCCTTCCTCCATGCCCCATAGTTTGTCATTCTCGTTTACCTGAACACACACATGCACACATACAGGAAGGGACTGTTAGTCATCAGGCTTTACCCACAGCAAAACAAAACCTGGTCACATCTGCTTCTAGAATGAGCGCAGGAAATATCTCAGGGCACAGGCAGCAGAAAATGTATCTGGGAGGAGACATTTTATGACCAACTATGTGGTTATAATGGCTAAATTCCCCATATCCAGACCAGAGAAATAAGATGAGCACTGTGGAGTACATTGGCACTTATCAGCCAGACGCAATTTCACAGCCAGAGGTGCCTTTCGCTGCGGAAATATTCAGAATCAACTCTTCAATCATCACAGCTCTGGCACCATTATTCCCTTCCTGTTCACAGTAAAACCCCCACAACCCTGTCAAACAGCTGCTTCTGTTTCAATTTCATTCCTTTCTCCATCTACGCTCTCTCCCTATTTCCTTGGTTTGACACTAGCAGGGGCAGCAACTAGAGGTGGGAAAATGATTATTTAATAGACATTTTCACAATTCACAATACATGTCATCTGAATTATAGAGCACAAGCAAAATATTCAGGTATACTTTAATTTACAGAACTCAAGTACTATTGGTGGCGATAAAATATCTTGTTTTATTTATTTGTGCCTGAAGGTTTCTGTTTTATGGCTTATGCAGTAATGTATAGGGTACTTGTGACACCAATTGGCAATTGGCTCTTTCAATATATTGGCTCTGAGTATGTAAGGTGTGCATGTCTTTCCTAGGCAACTGTATGTGACCGTTGAAAAACAAAGGTGACATCAAGGCAAATAATAAAAGACTGTATTTTGACGTGTTTTTGGCGGGATATTTTCAAATGGGAGTATAAACATTGTATGTATTATTTACTGCCATGAGCAGTGTTTCCTGCAATTTAAAATAACATGAACATGTGCTATCCCTGCAAACAGCTTAACGCTGCTATCACTATGAGAGCACTAGCTACCTACTGTAACATGAATGCATTCCCTAGCTAGCCATTAGCCCCGGCTAAAATTAAGTAGCCATCACACATCTTAATCAGCTTTTATGGCATTTACTGAACTATGCTGTTGTGTAAAAAATATTTAGCCTGTTCACCAATACATTTGACAGTAAATTGGTACACTCAGATTTGATTAGCCCTTACAGAGAATATCTCTTGCCACCTGCCGCCACCTTTCTTTGAAAACTTTCCTGGCCAAACAAAATCCTGTGGGATATCCAAATAAAAATCTAATTATCTATTAAGTACCTTATCAAGCAATTTAAAGCCTAGTGGATGTACAGAAGAGTACATTTAAAAGCATGCACTTTTATATTTCAACTTGTATCTTTCAATGGTACTTCAACTTTAACCAGAGTATTTGCACTTGACTTTATTACGGAATGTGTGTACTTCTACCACCTCTGGCGATCGCTGCCCATTACGGCAGGCATACATCACAGCAGCACACAGAGGAGCCTGCTCTGTCTGACAGAGTAATACAGACTGCTGTGGAAAGAGCTGGACGGTGGAATGAACTGGAGTTACAGTAATTATCTAATCTGGGCAGCTTTTAGTGGCCAAGACAGCAAGGCGCTAGTTCCAAACATGGGCTAGAGGCCTGTGGGATCGTCTCCCAGCTGAAAGGTCCTGGGTTCGGAGAAACAGAAATATGACCTGCTCCTGGGGTGCCATCTAGAATGAGCCTTTCATTAATAGTACATTTGAAGGTATTACATTAAAATGTAATTTTACAGGATATTGTTTATTATAGTGATTGTACTTTTTTCTGCCTAGGTGATTTCAGCACACACACACATTTCTCTTTGCTTTTAAAGTGATGTGGTATTTGAAAGTAGTTGAATCCCAAAGCTTCCAACTGCACTTGTGTGTGCACAGTGTGTGGTCCGATCACTATCTTTTCTGCTCAAGTCTCCTCATCGCAGGAGGATTTCCAAGGGAACGTGTGAACTTTTTATTTTTAATTATTGTACTTATAGTAAGGGCCTGTGGATTAGAAAGTTTCAAAACCCCTGCAGAACCCCCCCACCCCCTCTCAGACTGGGAGCAGCACACGTTCTGACCCAGTTGTGAACAAAGCCCCCTCTCCTCTCTGAGGAGAGACTTCAAATTCACTCTTCCACCTTGTCTCACCTGAGTAGGTATCTGTGCGCTCAGAATGGTCTGCTCCGTTTCCATGGAGACACCAGGGGTGGTGGTGGTGGTGGCCAGGCGAGGGCTCTGGTTGTCTGTGGCCAGACTGGGCATCCCTGGCTGGCTGGCCCCTGTCTTCCCGTCTGACCCGTTCCCAAAAGCCAGGATGGCGTTTTCTGCAATACAGAATGTGCATGTGGAGGCATGCGACCATCAATTTACCACACATCCACATGATCTATTATTTCCATCAGGGTTGTTGATGTGAAAATAAGTGTAATTTTCACATCAAACATCAGCTTTAGTTTGTTCTTGTTATTTTCCTGGGTGTCTCTGTGATATAATTGGTCAGCACATGATTATATGTATGGCAGGGCTGTGTGATTATGAGGATATGGCATATCGTCTTAAGGACAATTCAAGCTCACTCAAGTTATGTTTCCTATCATAAATTTAACAGTGTTGAAATGTTAAAGCGGAATTGAACGTTTGTTAAAACCCTCAACTCTGTAGCCTCCTTACTGCAATATTAAATATTTCCAGTAGAATACACACTACCAGTAGATCGATCAGCTTTGTAGATATGTTTTTGAGAAACAAACCAACCACTGACAGTTGGCAGTCTAGCCCCTACCATAAACAAAGGGTTTAATTCATGACGAACGTTAGTATGAGGACTGAATATTGAGGTAAGGAGGCAACAGAGTTAAAGGTTTAACAAAAGTTTAATTCTGCTTTAGGAAGTTAGAAACCAGTGTATTGGCCTATTTTGGATATTAGTTGTGCCTATATCCTGCCTGGTGAACCAACCACTGCTGAAACCAGATTGTATAATTTATTTTTATATATATATATATATATATATATATATTTTTTTTTTTTATTGTATGAGAGTCAGCCTTTTAAACAGACATCTCATCTTAATAAATTAGGTTTTAATATATTCCATTACACATGGGGAGAGAGATTAAAGGGTTGAAGGGTTTGTGGTCCACTAGGATTTCTGTACATCCTTACTGACAAAACCTGAAGCAGAGTTGAACATTCCTGAATGTCATGACATTCAAACATTCACCAGTAGAAATGTGTCTGTTTATTTGAGGTATTAACTAACATAAAAATGTGTTAGTTATGCCCTAGAAATCATTATGAAACTATGAAAATATTAAATTAACTATTGAAATTATATTTGTTTGACATATTGCAGTACAGTCTGCATTGTTGAACCTTAGTAAATACCTCATGAGAAGCATTCAAGTATGCATGCTAGAATTGATGCTATACCTCTTGGAATTTGATCACATGTACTCGGCAATGAAATCTTCAACGACGTCCAAACAATCAATGTATATTTTGCTTATATCTGTCACTGCTTTTGAAAATTTTCTGTCTTCGTGTGTTTATGTTTGGGTGTTTGAGTGTGCAGGCTAGTTTAATATTGTAAATAAGAATTTGTTCCCAATTAACCTGATTGAATACAGGCTAAATAACTTTTCTCTTTTTTAATTAATAGATGGGAATTATGTAGGCAGTTTTATTACTTTGAGATGACTTCATCAGATCACTATGAAACCCACAATACTAAAATGTATTATGCAATGTGGTTGAAATTCAGAATTGATGTACATATAAATGTTGTAGTATTAATGTATTACTATGAATCCAAAGGCATTCATAATGTGGGAGTTCATTTGTAATTCATTAATGATACATGGTTGTATTTTAATGTTTTGTAAAAACAAAAATCTTATACAGTAATTGTTGCCATAGAAAATTGTTGGAATGAAAACATGGCCTGTCTCCTTAATGGAGCTTAATGATTTCAGATGCAAGACAAATTATGAACCCCAAATAAGACTTGTTCACAGACTTACACCATGCCACTAAACATGGACTCACATGTTGAATGCTTGAAGAAACTCACGTTATATGACTAATACGATGATTATTCTGCTCTTATCTTAATTCAGAAAAAAATTATGAATATTTATGAATATAACTCTGGAAACATATCTAGTTTCTGCTTGCACAGGTGAAAAGGCAGCAGATGTTTACTAACTGTAGGTTAATGAACTGTTTGTGATGACAGGAACAGAACGCTAACTTGGTGAAACCCACATCAGCACATAGGGGTTTATAAATAGGAATATTCTAGGCTCAGTGTGTGAGCGGGAATAAGTGCTGGCAGCCACATGCATCCAGGGATGGCCCCCGTCTCGCTCGATCTCGCCGGTGTGTGGTCCACCGACCCACAACCGTTCTCACAACCATCGCACCCTAGCCGCCTACACACCTGACTCCACCTGTGTGTGACTAGGGGAGGGTATTTAGTTTGGGGTTTATGTTTGCTCGGCGGTTATTGTTTCGATGTGCATGCTTTCCGTTCTTGTCAGCCAAGAGCCAAATACGTGTAGTTCTAGATTAAACGCCGAGCAGAATCTCATGCTAAGCCTTAATTCAAGTGTGTCCGTGTTTTCGTGTCTGCGCCTGCACTCAACCCATAAAACACGTTACAATGATATACATACATGACCAGAGTAAATACCTTATACAGAAATCAGGTTACAGAAATATGTAAAACCACACTATTTGTACTATTTGTTTATCTTTATTTGTCTGGTGAATTTATGTGGTTTTATATGCTACATCACGAAATCTTGTACTTATTGCAGCCAGAATGACTTCTGATCATATGATGAATTAATATTCTAAAAGCATTCGTTTTCATTCAGCTAATAGCTTCCTCACCAGCAATTACTTTTGCATGAAAGTCACTTCAATTAAAATATGCTCAAATGAAGATACGAGCGTGAGATTCATCAATTAAACTCAGCAGCTTGCACTGTATGATGGATGTGGGCGTTTTTGGACCCCCCCCCCCAAAAAAGAAAAAGAAATCACACAACGTTATGTTAGAGGCAAAAACCTGCCTGGATCTTAGAAACGAATCACTGGTTATTAGTAATGGGATTTCAGAGCCTTCAGTGGAGTATCTGGGCGTAACACACACATTGATTTCTCGCAGGATCATAACAGATTGATCCATTCTCCTAGGACAAGGAGGAGTTTGCCTTTGCAAACAAAAAATCCTGCAGCAAATCGATGCAGTGCCTCGGCTGCTTGCCGGAATGCAGCAGCAACGCTGAATGGCGAGGAGCAGCCGAGGCAGCGGGACTCCAGATATGGGAGACCGTTGAAGGCTGCCTCACATTTCTCAGCTGCTGCAAGTTGCAAAACAAAGACATCGTGCAGCAGATCAATTCAATAGTGAGGGAGACTGATTGAGTCAGTGTTGACACACGCGCACGCGCAAACACTACAGTGAAGAGGTGGGCCACGGCGGTAACAGCCGTGGGTCATTAGAGATGGAGGGGAAGGTGGAGGAGTGTGCTGTTAGCACTCCACTGTGCTTGCACGGCTTCCCTGGCAGGGTGAGTGATGAGAAAGCCACGAAGAGCGACTCCAGCTGCTCGCCAATTGATATCTCCAGTGGTAAGCTGTTTTGACAGTTTCTTTGTAAATGTTTGGACACAGCTCTTTAAGCAGCACCAGCTCCCTCAGACTTTTATGTTTTAGTTCCTCTCTCGGCATGTGGTGTGTGTGTTTGTGTGTGTGTGAGATGTGTGAGAAGGGTTATCCATGTGTGGCCTGGACCCCACAACCCATCCCAGCTGAACTTGCCCTTTTCCCTTTACTCTCGAACACTGGTAGATCAAATTACCTTTCAGAACAGAAAAGAAAAGGCAATAATTGTGGAAATAAATGATCTTCACCTCCATCTGTCCTCCTGGTTTTCCTTGACGCACTCGGCACTCGGGAGGTGGAATGTTACTGAGTAGACGCTTTGCATAGTGATGTGGTTGTTATAGGTTGTGATGAGCAGGTAAGGTGGGCTGACAGCTGTTTTTAAAACCTGCAAAAAAGTGCATTCTCTCCCAGTGCGTTTCTCTCAGTCCACCTCATTAGTTCGGCAGCAAGAAACCAAATTATGTGTGATTACAAAGTCATCAAAGGCCAACTGAAGTCTGTCTCAGCAAGCGGGCCCCGAGATACCAGTAGCAAACACCAGGGGCCCTGCAGTTCATAATAGCGCCAGGTTCACCGCTAAAACCAAATAACCACGACAGAGAAGATGTTGTGTTTGCTAATTGATAACGGCACTGTTCGCTTGTAAAACAGCAATGTAATTGACGGACAGGAGGGACGTTCTCCCAAATTCAATCTAAAATAAGTATTATCTCAATAGACAGTTGTTAAATTAGTGACAGCGGGGAAATGCAACATTCAGACGATCTCAACAAATTTATTTTCACAATTACCGGCTGGTGTCTGAACTCTCGTTGCCAAATCATTAGGTGCGGGTTCTCCCTAAAATAGAATAAATGCCTAGTGTGTCTCTAGTAGGGAACAGGACTCCAGTTGTGATGAAATTGACACACTGCTGGTCCATGAATCACCTACCCCATTATAAAGCTACTCATCCTTACTATGCCATACAAACCGTTTGGCTGGGACCACCCATTTGCTTCAGAGCGACAGCACAGAGGATATATTTTCACTCTAGATGGGGAAATGAGGCCAGTCAGTAAGTTTTTTTTCCCCCGGTTCTCTAAGGAGCTTACAGTAAACAGCAGAGAGGCGCTGTCTTGTTTATGGAGCCTGTGTCTGCAGATGCAAGTTGTGCATGAGGAGTCCTTCTACTGTTTGAGAGGCGTCCATGACATGACTACTCAAACGACAAAACAATCGCTGACACGCTGCTGAAAACTCTCAGCGATTGTTGCTGAGGTTGTTTGTCCAATAAGAACATTGCACCGGATATAATAATCAACAATGGATTGACCAGTAAAATTTTGTTGTTTTTTATTTACATTTTCAAAGAAATATTTTTACGGGTGTAAAGATGTTTCTTCACCCCCCTTACTGTCTGATGATTGTTTTTTTTTTTTCATTTTATGAATATGGCAATTATTACTCAGTTCTAATTGACTAAAATGTATGTTCTGTAGTCTTAATTTTCTGACCCACTTTCTAGATAATTTTACAGTAAGATCCCGCAGAAGCCACTCTTAACTAGTTGCTAGGAGTTTCTGTTCAAATTAACATATAATTTTCAGTGGACTTATTAGATTTAGACATTAAAACACAACATCGCTCAGTAACAAGCAATGCTGTGATTCTACTGTATATCTTGTGTTTTAGAATATATGCTATATTCTCTCTTTGAAATGAGAAATGATAAGAAGAAAAGAGAAGCGATTGAAAGGCATTAATCCCATGTGACAAAAATATCCAGCTATATCAGTCAGAGATGTTAAACACAGAGATGTCTTGGCTTCAATGGGATATTTTCACAGTGGTGTCATAGTGGAGTAATCACAGGTAGCTCACAATATTAATGATGGGTCAGTTTTACCAGGGTTAGGGTTAGTAGGCTATAGACAAAATTACTGAAGCAAACAAATACACAAAATTAAATATAATTTATATAATTAATATACTGACCTCTGTGAAGTCTGTGACGTGAAGTTGTTGGGCACAGTGTTCTCCTGCCAGTGTGACTGGTCAGAACACACTTAAATCTGACTGGCTTTGGTGATCAATTGCACCATATACTGTAGCAAACATGTGATGCTACAGTATATGATGCTACAAATGATTTAGTTCCCAGCAATGACTATGATAGTTGGCTAATGCTAAGCAGAGGGAAGCAGAAATGGCATAGTCAAGAGTCTGTTGGGATTCAAAATTAAACCAGCAATAATACAGCTGTCCACAGTTGCCAACAGGACAGTTCACTTTGAAATTTTTTGAAATATTTCCAATTATTCAAAGGTTTAGCGCTATGCCAACTGCCATAGAGTTGCTTTATGATGTCATTAACTGTTGCATGTTTGAAGACCTCACAATGATTAATAGTTTAGCATAGAATAGAACTGATGTGACTCTGCATCGTCTTTTTCGTCTAACATACAGGCTTTTGTCATTAACGTTAACACAGCGTTACCACTATATATATAGTCTTGCGGTAGGCTACACAGAAACCATTCACAGCAGTGTCAGGCCAGTAGCACGCTCCATCACTGTGTGACAAGAGCTGCAGTTTGTCATCGGTGACGATGCTATTTTTCAAGAAGACAATTTTCTCCATTATTCTCTGTGATCTCAATCTTGTGACTAAATATGACTCCAGTAAACAAATGTCGATGTCATCCGTCCCACAAGAAGACATCAAAATAAGTCTAGGTTTGGGTACCATTCACATTTGAACACATACCTAGAATTCGGTGAGGAAAACACAAACAACATCTTCGGCACTGGCTGCAGGCTTGCTGCTGTTAGCTGTGGCTGCTGCGGGGGGCTTGGCTTCAGGCTATCAAATATGGTAAACTTTTAGAAATATTTTGTTTGACCAGTTGTTTCCTCAGGTTGGACGTGTTGCCATCCCCAGTGTGCATTTCGCATCTCAAATATTGCAGCGAGCGTTGCCTGCGTCAAGTTTTGAAAAGTTTAACCACACTGTAACCACACCGCTTTTGGGCTCGCCATTGTGCTCTCAGGTACCGAAATTTGACAATTGATTTTACGTGATTCGGTAGTTGGTAGTAACAAGGTATATCGGTCAGTACCCTTAAAAGTAAGAGTTTGGTACCCTAGTGAATTCAGGTATATTGGGACACTTTTTGGCAATTTCTTTTAAAGAACCATAAAAATACCATGCATATATTTGGCCCATTTTAGGTGATGGCCCAATTTACCAGACTCCACTATATATATTTGTTAAAAAAAGATAGTAATTCTAATAATAATTATAAACCTAAAACAACTAAGGTTATTTGATGTGATCGCGGGATCGATGATGATATAACTCACTCAGGCAGATGTTGTCATGGAAGAAAGTCAGGATTTCGGTGCACTGCTCCCGGTGGTTGCCGCTGGCAACGCAAGAGCACCAGGGTCCAACATTAGATGTGGAGTTGTCTAGATAGTTAGGCGTTATCATGCTTCCTGTATAAAGAAAGAAAGAAAGCAGCTGTCATTTAATTAAAGTGATCAAATAAATTATGACTACACACATTTGACTACGAGATTTGACTACACACAGCTACCTGCAGGTTTTATTCTTCACTCTGAATACCAGATATTCCAGCTGTGCTTTTGCCTGTGTCTTCAGTGAATTTAGTATGCTTGAATGACTAGATCAATGATTGGGATCATTGCACCAATATTTAGTTATTTTAGTTCCTGTTAGAAGCCACGCTGCAGGAGCAACGGAAGTTATGATTGAGAGCAGAGTATTAAGACTTGCAATTATACTATAAAAAAAGACAGCCTTGCCTTCAAACTGATAAAAGCAACTACACACATTAGACTTGTTATGGGGCCAAAACATTATTGAGTGACACATCTTACGCTGGGTGTCCAAACCTACCCCGTTTAGTGCACACTAGCAAGCATTAGGGATGAGCGATACCACTGATTTTCTTTTCGATCCACTATGAAGTAATACGATATTGATGCAGATACTTTAAAGTCTTCTTGTGAAAAATTTGTGAATGTCAAAAAGTTATATTTAACTGCTTTGGCATTATTACTACAAACTACTGTACCAAAATCTGACTTTTCTATTTTGTTTTAACAGCAATTATAAAACACACTCAAAACTCAGTTTCAAGAATGTTTAACAGATGTTCATATATATAAAAAATTATTCTTTACACAAACAGGTTCAAGAATATTCAACAAGTGTTTTAGTATTCTTTTTAGGAGTTATTTTTCACATGAAAACTGAAAACTAAAAATTTGGGTGAACAGATACCTTGAATTGTAATCAACAATATAAATAAAATCTTCGCTGAACTCGGACTTTTGTTATATGTCCCATTTTGCCTTATTGTTGTTTACTGGACTGAAATGTCTCCAAAGCTTTATTTTCTTTCTGCCATTGTACTACTAAAAGTGAAAATGGTCAATATTCCACATTTCGGTTAATGGAAGTAAAGTCATTTTAAGAACAATCTTTACATCTGGTAATATGGAGGTAGATTTCTATCAAAAATAGACACAAAAAATAGTGGCAGACAAATTACAAACTCTCTTTTCGATAAATGTCCCAAACAATGGTACATATGGTAGGAATACCTGCCTGGCATATTCCCCAAAGGTCCTGAATTCTCCAACTGACATAAAGTGTATCACTGCTGCAGACATGGGTACTCTCATTTCAGCAGACAGGATATTCAAGTCAGCTGATTGGGATAGATTCAAGACATCTGCGGAGATCAGATTTCTTTCCTTGCTGCTGACAGTAATGGTGGAAATTTCAGATTCTCAAGCTTGAAAAATTCCTCTAGATGTCCTTCTTGACTGGCTAACTATGTACAATCTACTGTAGCAAACAAAGAACAGTCACTTTTAAGTTCAGAGATCTTCTGCTTATGGTTTTATTGGGCCGCCTTATTCGGTCCACTGAACAGTGGAAATTAGTTCCTTGTTATTGGTGCACTGATTGGTGTTGAATTTTTCAGGAGCCTGTCCTCAATGAAAGTAGTGTACGGTTTTTCCCCTTTTGTTGGATGGTTTCAACAACATGGGTAACACTTTATTTTAAAGGGTGTGCATAAGACTGACATGAGACCGTTATAACCATGACATGACACCTGTTATGAACATGAAGGAGTCTTTATTAATGTTTATGACTGCTGTCATTAAATGCCATTTGGTAAATTAATGTCAAGTTTAATGTCAAGTTGACATTGCTTGGAATGTCTTTGTCATGACAATTTGACATTAACCAAGATGACATAACCTGCAAATATCTTTGTCATGACATCTTGACATTAACTAAGACAACATAACCTGTCATGACCATCACATGGTAGGCCTAATTATCAAACTTAAACAATTTAGCTTTAGGTGTTAACATTACATTAAACTGTCATATGTGGTTGGTTTTATTACACTGTCAAACGCATTTATAACAATGTTGTGAATACTTTCCTTGACCTCATCTACCGTGGAACAATTTGGACTTCATCATAAATATGTCATTACGTTTTATTACACTGCCAAATGCTTTAATATCTTACCAAAAGCGGAATAACAATAAATATGTAGTGAACCGGTTACCACAATGTTTTAGGACACGTAGGAGGCAGCAACAGACACTGAAGAATAGCAGTAAGTAAATATTTTTTTTAGAACCTTAGTTCAAAGGAATACAGTACTCATGTTCTGTAATGGTGCGTCTAGATGTGGCGAGAGTATGTGGGAGCCGGAGGAAGAATGCAGGCAGGCGTGGAAGCAGTAAACGCATGAAGCGTAGTATTGAAAGTAATGAAAGCGGCGGCGGCGGCTGGGACCCTCAGATGGCCGGTGGCTGCGACGAGGACCCTCAATCAGCAGGACCGGGGACGGGCTGCGGTGGTGAGAACCCTCAAGTGGCCAGTGATGCAGGCTGGACCCCCCAGACAGCTGGTGCAGCTGGCGGAGACCTTCGGGTGACTGGTGGCTACGATGAGGACCCTCAGGAGGCCAGCTTGGGGGCAGGCTGCGGCGGCGTGGGCCCTCCAGTGACCGGACCAGGCCAGGCTCCGGTGGCGAGGACTCTCAGGGGGACGCATGGTGGACGGGCTGCAGTGGCGTGGGCTGTGGTGGCGTGGATCCTTCAGCGACCGGACCAGGCTCAGGCTCCGGTGGTGAGGACTCCCAGGCGGCCGCACCACGGTTCGGCTGGGGGCAACGACGAGGACCCACAGACGTCCAGGCTAGGCCCCAGCGCAGGCAACGAACCCCCCCTTTGTGCCCGCACCAAGGTGAGGTGGATGTGGAGGAAGCCCCTCGGTCCCACTGACGCTGGCTGGACCTCCATGGCATGCTGAGCGTACGCTGATCTTTCCAATATTCTTTTTTTCGTTCTTTTTTTTTTACTTTTCGTGTGTTGGTTTTCTCTTTTATCAAGAATGTCTGTGTGAATGGAGATTTCTCTATTCACTGTCTCCAGCACCATCAATCAAAGGGTGGGACTGGGCAGGTAGAGCATCTACGATTGGTTGTCAGCATTAACAAGAGATTTTGTTACACCCTCCCCTCTTAAACCTCTATCCTCTACTACTGTTCTTAAGTAGATTAAAAGAAAACTATAGATACTACAGATTTAGATTTAGTACACTACCGCTTAAAATATAATTATAATAAATTGCACATTTTGTAAGTATACTTAAATATAATTTTAAATAAGTGGGAAAAAAAAAAAAAAACTTTACATTTACACATTTACAGTCTTTAGCCAGTCTTTAGCCAGTGAAGGTCTCAGAGGTTACATGGGCGAACTTGGGTTGGTTGAATACCAGACGTAGAAGTATTTCAGATTTAGTATACTTTTTTGGAACGCTAAAATCTATTAAAGTGCACTTTTGTGTACTTTAAAAAAGTGGAATTAAAGTACACTAGTGTGCTTTCTATGACTTGAAAGTATTACTCTTTTCTAAAGTACGCAACTTACAACAGTAATAAACTTAAAATATAGTATACGGTACTTATGTTAATGTATACAATACTGTAATACCACTAAAAGTATAGCAAAATGAGGATACTTGTTTATAGTACATTTAAGATCAACTTAATGACAACTTTTTTCAAGTTTATGTTTTTTAAATATAAGTTTAACACACTTAAAAGTAAACTTTTGGAATATTTGGTATACTTAAATGATATGTTTAAGACACTAAAATATACTAATATACTAGTGTATGGCAAAACCAATCACATATGACAGTTTAATGTAATGTTAACTCATAAAGCTAAATCATTTCTTTAAGTTTGATAATTAGGTCTACTGTGGCATGTTCACGGCAGATTATGTTGTCTTAGTTAATGTCAAGTTGTCATGACAAAGATATCCCAAGCAATGTCAACTTGACATTAAACTTCATTCATAGACTCCATGGACTCCTTAATGTCCACAACAGGTGTCATGTCATGGTTATGATGGTATCATGTCAGTCTTATGCACACCCCTTCAAATAAAGTGTTACCATAAATCCTTACTACGATCAATGGATGGATTTCCACTTTCAACTTTCATTATTCTTTAATGATCAGATCAAAATAACTACTGAAGGAACAGTTCACATTAATTAAACAAATCAAACTGAAGGATGAATTGGCTTCTTTGTCTTTAGACTTAGAATCATAGATGGTAGCACTGCAAAAACCATTGTATGGGATGCAAAATGTGAAAAAAATGTAATTAAAATCGAGCTTTTCAGATGGTCATTGACTTTAAGTGTGATTTCAGTCAGACCACTGTAGTCTTATGATACAAAAGCGATTTATTAGGACATATAGGGGGCAGGATAGTCTAGTGGTCTAGGTGTTGGACTCCCAGCAGCAAGGTCGTGGGTTTGATTCCCTGAGGTGGCCTACCTGTAAGCATCCTTGAGCAAGATGCCTAACCCCTACCTGCTCGATGTAATAGCACCATGTAATTGTAAGTCGCTTTGGATAAAAGCATCTGCTAAATGATCTAATTGTATATAGAAGTATGCTATTAACAATTTTGGCGGAATAACAAATCTTTGGCGGAATGGCTATTTCGGGGGGCCTCTACTCATCATACTGATAAGTATTGATGTATCGAAACAGCAGCTTTATTCCCCCGAATAGGCCAGCAGCAGACAGAAGTTTAAAAGCAATAACATGATGGT
>JAOEHI010052358.1:0-10374 GCA_025447815.1 Percopsis transmontana | reverse complement strand
AACCAGCTAGATCAAATGTATAGCAGAATTAACTGCGAAAATGTATTGCAGAGTGTGTGTGTGTGTGTGTGTGTGTGTGTGTGCCAGTGCTAGATAAATTGATTGTTGGGTTTCCATGCAGAAGAATTAGGAAAAAGTTATGTAATAAGGTTTTGACACAGTACAGAAAGCAGCACCAATTTATCTTGGATACAGATAAACACAGGCATATAATATCATATAAATATAAACATAAATAATAAATATAGTCTCTCTCTCACACACATACTCTAGCAAATGTACATACTAACACACAAATACAAATTATCTGCCTTTTCAGTATACAAATACAGTAGGCCTGTCTATATTTTATCAAGCATGCTGTCTATAATGAACACACAGATATGTCACCCTCGATCTTGATCTAAATCGACATAATTCCAGCACTAATTCCACATCTAACATAAAAACCTGTACTGTATATGCAACACAGCTACACAATTAACTAAAAAGATGGACCTAGTAATGTTAACTTGAGTAATATCCAATCATCTTGACTAAAATTGTTGTTGAGTCAACCTCTGTAAAGGGATGTTTGCTGTGTTCACATGTCCTCTTGCTTTTTGGAAAAGACATGGGAAAAAAAGAAAATACCTTATAAAAATCAATTTCAGACTATTCAGTGACCTCTGAAAGATTTTCCAAATGGCAACTCCAAATGGCAAGTTCAAATGGCAACGGAATTATCCTGTTGTTTCCGTAACATGCAGAGGAAGGTTTATTTTAAATGCGTCTATATAAAAGCATTTTAAATGCTGGCCTAGTTATTCCTGCAGTTTTTTTATTGAGAGAGAGAAAGTGAGAGAGAGAGAGATTGCATATATAAATATTAAAACACTTGTATATACATCAGCACACATCTAATGCTTTTAAGAGAAATACTATTAAAAACGAACTAGATCCTTGCCCAGCTTTACTTCCTCAGTATGAGTGAGTGACGTTGTCAATCTAAATCCCTCGTTCAAGTCAATCACTGACAACTCATTGATGAATGGAGAAACGGGCACACTTTGCACCAAGCATCCCTCACTTAAATGTTAATTGCCAATTAACCAATCGCTGCATTAAGGGTTGCTGCGCTGCACGTGTGCCAGCCTTGGATGTGGGCTGTTGTAAATGTGGATTGAATGTTGATGGACAAGACCAGACACACTCTCCCATAAAACACCTGCAATGTTTAATAATACAGAAACGCAAAAAGACAACGCACCGCTATATCAGCTATAGCTACACACACACACCCAGGCACGCACGCAAACCAGTCAATGATCGCGAATCATTAAAATCAAGTTATTGAAGTCTTTCCGTCCCTTACCTATCTGGCTGACGACCAGAAGCTGGAAAATCAGAATAATCGTTCTGGCAACAGTCTCCATTATCCCATATAACCAGACACGAAAAATAATTCTTAAAAAAAATGTATCTAAACGTCTGTTAGGTTTATAAACGGAATATGATTCAGACGCGTTGATTTGCTACCATCGCATCATTCCTGAGGTCCCCAGTCTCTCCGGGCATGTAGTTTGGAGCGGAGCGAGCACTGGAAGCGTGGACTATCGTGTATTCTAAACAGGAGACGCAAAGCGGGTGCGCGCCGCCCACTCGACTCGATGCACCGCGTGTTGCACGGACGGAGATGGGAAAACATTTGGTTTGCAGATTCAGTTACGCGCGTAATGGGCAGTAATTAGCGTAAATTGAAATGAATAGAGGTCGAAAATCAAAACAAAGAAAAAAGCTGCTGTTCATAATTCGGTACACAACTTTTCCGCCTTTATGGGTTTTTTGCCAATGAATCATTTCACGTGCACATCATATTCCTCATATTTACTCCAAATACAATACTGCTACGAAAACCAGAATATTTATATATATTTATAATATATATATAGAAAATATATTTCTATATTTCTCTAATTATTCTAAATTCTTATTCGAAATTAGGCATCATTCGAAATATGAAAATGGAAAACGCACGCAAAACTATATTGAATATTGTGATATGAAGTAGACTACGGTGAGCGAATGTAAACACAGCCGTTGTTTGTTGGGAGTATCGCGATTTGGAATGTGGATCCATTTCAACCAGGATTGTCAGAAAATAATTGGCAAGTAGCCTAGCCTACGTGCGTGTCGTGCATGTGCAGGCGTGCGTGTTTATGCAATGATCGTGAGAGTTTGCACTAGCTTTAAGACGAGAGGCTTCCCACCGTCAGCTCCTTAGGGGTCCTGAAACATACAATGGCGGGTGTGGGTGTGTGCGTGAGTGAGCGTTTCCCTGTGTGTTTGTGTGTGTATGCGCGCGCGTCTGGGCCCCTACAATAGAGGCGAGATTCAATCTCACAAAACCATACTACTTGCGCGCGTTCTTGGGATCCGCCGTGCATAAATTATCATAAATTAAGAGAGCTAATCCGCCTTAATTTATGGAGGAACCACAGCGGTACTTGTTGCACCAACATCTTTTCGGCTGCTTGTTACAATGGCCTCTTTGCATTTGTAGTTCCGGCGTTCCAGACCTTTGTGTGCGTGCGTGCGTGTGGAAATGTGTCCGAGAAAACAACTTGTTGATTCATGGAATCTCTGAGAAAGCGCCGATACGTGTGTGCGTTTGTGAGCGCGTATGTGTGTCTTTTGTTCTTCACGCAGCAGAGACTCCATTTAAGAGAAAAAGAAAAGCTTCTCTTTTCCTCTCCTGTCATATAATACTGAGTGTTTGTATGTAGGTCTACTATATATATGGATGCCTTTGTGTATAATGTGTGTGTGCATACTGTGTGTGTCATTACTCCAGTGTATACCAGTGGATGTGGTTTCCAAGTGACAGCGTTATTGACATTTATCTGTGACTAAAACAGACCTGTTTCCTGGACACACAACAGTAGTCCATATTTGTGTGTATGCGTGGTGTCTCAGTGTCCATATCAATGTATACATTATAGCTATATACAGTATACAGCCATGGAAAAAATTAAGAGATCACTGCATATTTTTTTATATATAATAATATAAACATAAATATAAGCAACATAACAATAGATATTAAATAATAAAAAATATTTATATATATAAATATATATAAAATGTGAAATACAGTATATACAGGTATATATTATATTATATTTTAATAAATGTGCAGTGGCAATTTTTTCCATGGCTTAATATATAATGTAACTGAATATAAAGACGGGACAAATTATTATAAGTGTCAGTGAAAACACGTGTACCTCATAACATTTAATTTAGGTATATCAGCGCACAAACAATGCATTGCTTGCTTCACTAGTGTTGTCTATACTGGGGAACTGGTAGAACGCTACAGAGCTACACCTGCGTTTATCCTACTCTGAAACCTCTGTGAAATAGGTCTAATGCCCTCTGACTGGATTTTAAACCAAATATGGGCAAAGTTCCTTTTCACGGTTCATTTGTTGTATTTGTTGATATTAATTTTAAGACAAGCCCTGTGTAAATGAAATGTCCAAGGCAAGGTCCTGTCTAGCGTGCTGCCAGGCAAGTGAGATATGTAACTGTATCATACTAACAGGAAAAAGTGTGATCGAGTCTGTATTCAGTGCATTAAGCAATCCACATGTTATTGCTTAGTCATTGTTTAGTGGTTTTGCGGGTAAGCACATCATATCCTATATAAGGTATTGCATTAGATATACACTGTATATTACATTAGGTTACAGGCCTTTTTAAACTGGTGTGTGTTAGATCATATTCAGTATCATAACACAATTCATTTAAAAAGCTCCCATTTTGGCCATTGTGTTTACACATACTGTATAGTGTAAACATACACAATACATGAGCAGAATTAGTGCTTTGTCTCCCATCACTTTGAAATCCAAACGTGTATGTTTACGCACGCAAACATACACGTTTGCGTGCCCTATTGTGGTGACTGGTTCTGGGGACTTGACTCAACACTGCTGTGCCCTTTCTTGCAAAGAAATACACGATACCACTTGGTTTGCTAGCAAGCAACCTTATGTAACATAGGCCTATCCGCTTGTCTGCAAGTTCACCTTTATTTATTATTTGATGCTGCTTGATGCTGCTATTAGATGGTGCTTTAAAGTGAGTACAGTTAAAAGTCTTAAGGAGCAAGTAGGGGTTAGACATCTTGCTGAAGGTAGGTTGAGCTTATTGTGGGACCGAACCCGCAACCTTTCTGCTGGGAGTCAACCACCCTAACCAGTAAGCTGTACTGCCCCTGACTGCACCTGACTGTATGTGCTGTGTGTATGTGTGTGTGTGTGCACGTGGTGACTGTGTAATGTACTCTGTGTGTTGGGGAGGCCCACAATCATTTTGGTCTTGTTCAGGGTTAGGCTTGGACGAGGGTACACACTAATCTGGGCTATTTCTCTATCTAGCTCCAGTTGTCTAGTTGGCTGAGAATGATGTGAATGATAGAATGATACATCATGACCTTAGTTGTCATAGAGAATGTGTGCCCAGGCGTCAAGGCCTCAAGGGTGTCTGGGTTGTTGTGGAGGTGGGTGTGATGTGACCATGTATAGATGGTCACTGAGCACTGATTCTGAGACGACACATTGGTAACATCCTGTTTCTGCTCCCTACCTGGTTGTCATCATTAAACCTTCGACCACCTCAGCTTCATCTCCAAGTCTTCTTTGATTCAGACAGAATTACTGGTGTGTAGTTTCTGACTGATGATATCTTTGTGTGTGTATGAGATTCAGTTTGAAGTTTGATTTGCAACGTTGAAATTGTATACGGCAGAGACACACGTTTTTTTAGGTTAGTATCCAAGGGCAAGAAATGAGGAGGTGTGCTGAAGTGTCTCTCCTGCTATTTTGTGCATCCACACTAACTGTATACAGGCCTGTTACAAAAAAGCTCTGTCATTGTTACTGCCCTGGCAGAACCTCAGACTGACCTGGATTTGAGCAGCCTTGCCTGGGAGAAGAAACACAGCCTTTACTTTTCAGAAACTATAGCTTAGAAAGCTTGAATTTGAGGGTCCACATTATTGTAAACATTAAAGAAGAATCTGCAAAAATTATACATGATTCCACTCACATTGTTTTGGGTTTCTCCAAGTAACTAAGTCCCGTATAAGTTATAGGCTAATGCGTTCACTGCTATTTAGTGAAGCTTGATTTTCACAGTGTGTGAATGTAATATACTGTAATTACCTTAGCAGGATTTGCATTGTTAATGGAAACTAAAGATGAGAGGAAGGGAGAGGAGAGGAAAAGATTAGGGAACTACCACTGCTGGAGTTTCTTGGTTTCTAGGCAACAGCCATTTCCAAGGGTTGAAGGTCACGATTTACTAAAAAGAGACACCACACTCATCACATCAATAATTAACCTGGGAAACTTAACTTCAACACTGAGTTAAAGTTAAGGCTCTCTGCGATTTCACAAGATTGTAAGTATTTTAATTTTAAATATTCATTCATAATAGAATCATAAAATGTCCACTACTGCATAACTCCCCTACTGAAAATTTTAACTTAAAATTTCCCTGACTTCTAATGAACCCATATATTTCTTCCTAGTGTGGCATTTTTAATTTTAAGTTACATTTTTCAGTAGGGGAGTTATGCAGTAGTGGACATTTTATGATTCTATTATGAATTAATATTTAAAATTAAAATACTTACAATCTAATTTAGTGGTGTGACGAAGTAGAGTGCTACTTCAGTTCAGTTTCTAAATTAGTGCGATACACACACACAATCTTTCTCCAGTATTCTATGAATAACATAGGCCTAGTTATTTTGCCACAGTTTCCTAAGTCTGAGAACCCATGATGGATTTGCTAGGTGCCATGGAAACCAAGGCTGAGGGCCCTATTGCTCCAGACACACATCAAGACAGAGAGCGGTAGGAGAGGGAGAAACCCTTTAATTTATTATCCACACATACAGGCCCTCGAAATTCCCATTCATTGAATAGTAGGCCAACACGAATGAAGAAAATCTTGAGGAATTTGGGGGAAAAAACATGGTTAAAAGCTCTTATGACTATTTAGTATTAAAAACTTAGCATAGCATATAATGGAATCTAGATTGCAAATATTAATTTAAATAAGTAACTAATTAAACATAACGACCATGCCAGTGTCGAATTGTGGCTGCTGTGGCTAAACGGCACCACCACGTGGTAAAGCCCTGTAAACACACAATAATAAACCACACGTCATCAGACATCGACAACGATTCGCGTCCTTCATGCCTTCACTGCTTTGCGAAACATTTTACATATATTGCTTTGGTAGTATTTATGCTTCAACAAACGTAAGTGATCCTCAGTAAGATAAGATCTTTGAGACTTTGATATATTACTTCTGATATTTTTAAGGTAAACGTTAATACGTAGTTGATGATCGTTATAAGCGATGACAGCTCCTAACGCAAATGAGAGGAAGGCGTGTTGGGGCGCCAGGGATGAGCTGTGGAAGTGTCTAGATGACAACAACGACCCGACATCACCTTGTGAAACGTTTCAGAAAGAATTTGAGGCCAACTGCCCTGCTCAGTGGGTAAGAGCCCCAAAAATATTGATACCTCTGTTATCTATGATTGTCCCTCTAAGATAGGTTTACAGTAGTCTACTCTTGTCCTATGAAACCTTGAAACCTTTTCTCTTTACCTTTTTGGCAGGTAAAATACTTTACTAAGCGAAGAGACTACCTGAAATACAAGATGAAAATGCAGACAGAGGGATTCACACCTGCCGAAGGCCCTAAACAGGCATCCTGACCCCTGGACACCAGACTATAACTTTATATGTCAAGAAAACCTAACTAACTCTTGGGACACTGTTATTATACCTGTTTAAGGACGGGAAGAATTATTACTATGTGGAGGATTTATAGCCCCAGTGTGACTGAGTGCTTGTTTTCTGTAGACTTTTTTTTGTCCACACTCACATATTAAAGTTTATTTATCTGCACTGTGGCTAAACATGAACACAAAAAGGACAATTAACGGATTCAATTTTGGATAGATTAATAGCAATTTAAAAGTCTTTTTTTGTATATTTTTGGTAAGTTTTAGGTCCAGTTAAATGGCCTGCTATACTGTGTCCCAATGTTCAGGTGCGTTTCTACCATGACGTGAATGTCGGGCAGAGGTGGGAATAGAGAGTATTTTGCAACTTCATACATCATACATCTCACATTTATACATCTTCATACATTAATTGAAGGAATACGGTATACAGTACCTGTATTTGCCAAATTGACTCAAATTCATGGGCATTTCACCTTGAAACCTAAACTTATCTTAACCTGATTAGCAGTTTCACGCCTAACTTTATCAGAAGTCCAAATTGCCCTGGAATTCTGTATTTCTGAGAAAACATTTAACCTTGGTTAATGTAGACAGACTATTATGAATGGTGGGCAGGGTTTGAATCTTAGCCTTAATGACAAAGTGCATTGACTTATATACTGTATAATGTGTAAGTACTGTATAATTCTTGTGGAAGAAAAAGAACACAGTCAACTTCTTAGTATCATTTTTATTATTTATCAGTTGTTTTATCATGATCCGAACCCTACTCTATGGATGAGTTGGATATGAGTGAAACATTAACGAAAACATAACATAATTTATGCATATTACAGCTTATTCGAAAACGTGAAGGCACATTTTTATTTTACAAGTCTGTATGTATTTACAAAGGTCTGTGGCACCTTTGTCACAATTCAAAGGTTACCGCTGGAGTACCATCAAGGAGTACAGTATGAAAACATGCATAGAACTGAATAAATTAAAAAATAATGAAATGTAGGCTTCAGATTTTGACCTACATTTATCCCTACATTCTTATAATGATGTAATATAAACATGCACAAAATTACATGGTGAATTTCTGTAAAAATATAAAGCATATATCTTATACATAGTCACCCAACACACTGGCGTTTCTGTGCGAGCCCTGTCCCTCATGTACAGCTGTCGTTATTTGACAGTTGATTGGACAAAAGACCAGTAGTCTCTCTCTGCCCCCCTTCTCGCTTTCTGTCTTTCACTTTCCTGTCTAATATAGGAAATTATGTGCCATGTTTAAAATAGTTTTTTATTTTAAAGAATAGAATTCAGATTAGGGTGGAGGAACAGTCTATCATCACTACAGTAGGTTTCTGATCACCACAGTAAAAAGATTCATAAGGATGTGGAGTCATATCAGAGCAGAATTAGTGTTGAGCCTCAAATGACCGTGAAACCCACTCCGCTAAGAAGAATTACCTTCAGCAGAAGTGGTACTGCGATTGTGTTTGGATAAGAATCAAAATGCGATTGGCTAAAGTGCACACTCACTTACAGGACATGTTGCTGTAGAGGATATTGTATAGGCTATTAAATTAAAGATTTTATAAATGTTTCGTTGGTACACTGTCTTTCTATTATTACTTTCAGTACGAGCACGCGTCTCAGTTGACGAAAAACTCTAAACAATTTGTGAGACACAGAGATTGTTAAAGCTTTACTCAAGGTTTGTTCTTTGTTTCCTTACCTCAATATTAAGTCCTCCTACAGACGTTCCCCAGGAATTAACCCTACTTTTACAGTAGCTGTGTGACCAGCAACTCACGGTTGTATTCATCCGCCATTCAGTTCCAATTGTTTTCTGTAAAGCATACTTCTAAAGTGTCTACAAAGCCGATCTCTATATCTATCTCAGGTTATTCCAGTTTGTAGTTGTATAATTAAATTGAAGCTATATTTCAAACACTGGAACAATTCGAGTCTGCAGACGAGAGTATGAACAGAGAACTACCAATAAAGGAAGTGACTAGCTTTGTAGAGTCTTTAAAAGTATGTTTTTGAGAAACAATAAAAGCCAATAGCAGAGGGAACACTCCGTTCAACCGATCAAACCAAATGTCCTTACAGTATATTGAGGTAAGAAAGCTACAGAGTGAAAGGGTTTACCAAAAGTTCAGTATCGCTTTAAACCCTCAAGCAATTAATATTTTTTCCTTGTTTTTGTAATACTTCTTACATAAACAAGCTAATTCAATTATACCTATCAAGGTTTGGTAGAAATCAGTGATTATAGATATAAATGTGATTTCATCACATTTATAACTAGATACTATGCAATTTCCACTATATATATTGGGGGCCATTCTTAAACTTTCTCTCATTAGGTGAGAGCGACCTCTTGTGGCCGATTTTATCAAAGACATTTTTCCCTCCTCAGCCTTTCGATAAAACCGAAGATCTTTTCTTATTTCTATGTCTAAAAAACATCTTGCTCTCACACTATTTCTCTCTGTTTCTCATCCTCCCATTTTGCTCTAGCAGGTGTTGTAACAGGAAATGGGTCAATTGAGTCTTTTTTTTTTTGCACAAACATTTCCCAATCTCTCCTCAGTCTTGCTCTCTCTCTCTCTCTCTCTCTCTTTCTCTCTCTCTTTTTCTTGGTGACCTTCTCTCCTCTTGGTGACGGTTATAAGCTCTCTGTGACGTTGTGGGCCAGGGCCCAGGTGGGGAATTTGTTGAGGTCGAAGAGGGGGACACCCCACGTGGTTATGGCCAGCATCACCACGGCAACACCAATCAGGTTCACCCCAAAACCAGCCTTGACCTGTGATATAACAGACCAGATCATAGGAAAATATTGCAATGCAAATTACTAATGTGTCATAGAATAGAATAGAGTTTTACTTTATTTAACTACTATATTACTGGTAATTAGGTAAAAATTCGTTAATTACTAGTCAATACTTCCAAAACCATATTATCTGTAGTTTTTAAATCAGGGTCCTTAGTGTATACTATAAATACGTACATGTATTTACACCCTCACAGAATACAGTGAGTATGTCTGTATGCACTGTAAGCACCTACTTAAAAGAGATTAAGTCCTTGGCACGTAACCCAGTGTGTTATGTAAAAGGGTTCATGGCTCAAACAGGTTTGAGAAACACTGTTCATTTATGGTAAGTAACCACAGTTTATTGCTCTTTGCCTGAAAACTATATACATAAATAAATAAGATATTGTTACAGTGTGTGTATCCAGCACTTTGTGTCCTCTGAGCAGCATTGCCTTACATAACGGACCTCTGACACACTGTTACCCGTAATGAGTTTGATTCTGCAGGTGCAGACGCACAGTGTGTGGTGTGGTGTTGACTCTGTGTCTGCTTGCTTGCGTGTGTGTGTGTGTGTGTGTGTGTGTGTGTGTGTGTGTGCACGCATGATGGGTACTTACTTTTGTATGTGTGTTATGCACTTGTATGTGTGCACCACGTTAACTGTTACAGTTACAGCATTTAGCAGACGCTTTTATCCAAAGCGACTTACAATTACATTGTTCTATTACATGGAGCAGAT
>JAOEHI010052357.1:0-16860 GCA_025447815.1 Percopsis transmontana | reverse complement strand
CCTTATTTTGGAGAATGTTATCTACTTGTAAAACTGGTGGTTAACCGGTTCAATTGTTGACAAATGTACTAATTGTAGGTCGCTTTGGATAAAAGCGTCTGCTAAATGCTGTAAATGTAAAAATGTAAATGTAAAATCCTACCTACAACACCTTTAAAGAGAACCTTCTTATTTAGTAGTTGCCAGTAAGACTGGGCTAAAGATACTCATTGGAACAGCTCATGGCTAGCAATTAACTGTGGAAGAGGAGTCAGACACAAGATCCCGCAGGGACTCTGGTCGACAGTGAATAAAGGGCAAAAGTTAGAAATTCCATAATCATACCCACAGAATTTGACATGGATTATACTTTGCATTCATGATGAAGGCCAGGATATTGTCAAGGTAAAACATTCAAGCTAGGACATGATGTCGATAAGGGACATTTTAATGTAAATATCTACAGTACATGATCAATTATTATTATGTTGAGTGGGCCATGCGCCATTTAGATAGAGCAACCACTTAATAGCAATCATTCCTCCGTTTGCGATAGTATAACTTTAGTAACTAATAAACACACCTAGCTTGTTGTGTGGTTCACCACATTTCCTGCTAGAAATGTTGGAACGTATACTACAAAAGCGAACAGTGATATTAACAAAATGGGCCCTCTTCACAATGTTTGAACTACAGTAGAATGTTCTGCAGCTTCTCCTAGAATGAATTATTTATTGTATCATATTTATATTTAATATGAATGAGTGTCCTCACCGCTGTTCATAGAAAGACCCGAGCCCAGCCTAAGAAATGTTTGTCTGTGTGGATACAGGTTGCCGCTACGCGCTGAGCTTGGTGGGTTTTTGTCATGTTGTTCTCTTCAATTTCCTGTTGAGGCAGCGTACAGATTCAGTTTCCTAGGAAAAATTATCTTATTATCAACCGACCAAACGGAGAGAATTTAACTCCAGTGAGCCAAGAAAACTATATCTAATACCCCTTGCTGCCATGCTGATATTTCACATTGGGATATAGTGATTGAATTATTTATATAATCTTATATCAAATGTATTTTTAAGGGCTATAGTGTTTTGTCTGTCACCCTCTTGGTGAGAGGGAGCCAGGGTTCTTCATTGTCATCTTGAGGCAAGTCAGGAGGTTGCTTGACAGGAGTTGGCCAGGTCTACCACCAACACAGTCCAAAAAACAATTAGGCTGACTGATAACAGCCTACTGTCTCATACAACGTCTTCATTCAGTGGATGGATGTGACTGACCTCCTGAGACCTCCTGAAGCAAGAACAGGACATTCCCAGCCAAAGTACTTTGCATTTATCCATTCTCTATAGTGCATTAGTTATGTGGACAACATGTTTCTTACGAACATTTGAGTTTGAGCTCTTAGATCACCTCTGGGAAGCATTGTTTCACAGCAACACTCAACAGGGACATTTCCCTTTTATGTCACTGGAGATATTTCCTGAAAGCAGAGAGAACAAGAAAAACAATTAAGTTGAATTTACGTTTGTGATTTTGGTGGGACTGCGAGCCTAAGGATTAGAGTGGCTTCATGCTTCTGGTGAGGCTTGCACAACATTGTTAATAGGAACCTATGCCAACAAATGTCCAACATGCTCTGTTATTAAAGGCCTTTTCTTCCCTGCTCCACTGAGTTCATAAATACTTTCACGCTGTGGGTTATCATAACATGACCTATATGAAAAGCAAAACAAAGCATTCCTTCTTCTTAAGCACTCAGAATAGAAATCTCTTTCAATTTCTTCCTGTCTCACTTGCGCTATTGTTGCATATGAACCCCCTCTGCAGTTTTTCTCTGCTTTCTTTTATTCCATCATTCCCTCCACTCTTCCATTTCTATATGTCTTCTCATTATCATCCCTCTCTCTGTCTGTCCTCATGGTCCGCCGGCGCCTAATTAGAGGGGAGTTAAAATAAGCTTGTGAATTTGGCAGGCCAGGAGGAGAGCTAGCCAGGTTGGCTGCCAGATGAGAACCTCTCTGGCATGTTTGCCAACACACAGCCTTTAAGTGGGCCGCGAAACTGAAACCCTGGGGACAGCTTTGGAGTTCCCAAAACAGCTCTCTGGTCCTGCTCCAGGTCCTGACCCAGAACCCGACTGCAGGGTCAGACACCCCATTAGTGAACCCCCCCCCCCCCCAAAGAAAAACCCAGACAGCTCAGGGAATGCGGTACTGAATTCATTAGCAAGCGTTAGCGCTGGATCACCTGTGGGCCTGGTCGGAATGTCAACATGGTTCTCTTGAGTCAACCTTAACAGGAACCCAGTACTGCAGGATATTTATTTGTTTATATTTGTCAGTTTCTTATTCAGCACTGTAACTGGATAGGTCCAGATCACTACTGCTGGCTAAATCGGCCAGGATGCATTTCAAGTTGTTTATATTTGGGTGTGTGTCACTGGGGGATACTCTTGTAACTGACATTGCTTTTATATCAATATGGAATGTGTTTACAAACAGCGCTTCAATGTCCATAATGTTGCATAATCTTTTTACAATATATTTTAGGGTTTTGGAGTTTCATTTCTTAGCCCGTGTCTCGCAAGAGCATGTTTCTCTCTACCCAATTATCATGTGAGATTCAAGCCTCTAGTTTATGAGTTAACCCTGTAGTGAAAGAGCATGAGCTGATTTCATCTTTGCACTTGTCTTCAGACTTCACTACTTTCACTACCCATGTTTGTGTAGTCTTTACTGGTTAAGAAATTTGTTACATACTGTTTTGTCTTACAGACTTAACGAGTTGTTTGGTTTTACCTTACATTGCTAAAAGTTTATGAGGGGAAATATCAGAGAACCCAAATTGTTAGCTAACCGTTGCTGCAGTCAGTAATTAGCCTTGCTGCTGGAAACCGTACATGATGGTTACTGACTCAGATTTAGGAAGTGCTGGTTTGGATGTAATCCCAACAAAATGTACTATCATATGCTTTGATTCTACAGTCAAAAACATTTAATCTGTATCTGCTTTTATTTATTGACTTGAATATGGGCATTGCCTCATACCGTACTTCGTTGATACTTAATGTCCTTTCAAAAACTTTTTTTTTTTAAAATCTAGAAAGAGTTTCTTGGCTCTGTGGCTTTTAGTATCTAAACCTCAGTATCAGATCCACTTCAAATAGCATTTACTTCTGAAGTGGTTTGCATATTACTCTGGCAATAGCAGAGCTAGGAGAATGGGTGGCCACTGCAAAAAATTGAGTTAAACTGTTGCAATTACTCCTCACATGTGTTTTATTTAACCTCTCACTTCCTAACCCATTCCATCTCTCTGCACATATACACCCACACTGGATCTAAAGCTCTCCTCTCCCAGAATCCTGATTTGGAGAACTGTCATGTATTAATCCTTCACCATATCCTCACCGTTTGTATATACAGTAGACCCTTTATTTTAAGTTTTTGACCCATGGGTTTGTTGTTGAAGTAATGCAGCAAGAAGTTAAATAATCTCAACATTTAAACATTAAGTTTCTACTGTATGTTATTGATATACTCTTGACCATGGAAGTGCGTCTATGGGGAGGGAGATTGCAGGGTTTAGTGACAGTGCAGTACTGTTTCCTTTCCTCTGTTGACTAATGGCTTCATGATGAGTGTGATCTTTCCAGGCTTGCCAGTAACCTTGGTCAGGGAAGCAGAACATTAAGTTAAAGCACATTGCTTGAGTGTGTGTGTGTGTGTGTGTGTGTAAAAAGAAAAATATATCCATTCACATTGCAGGTTTTTCAGAGGTGATGTTTTGGTGTCCAGTCCAATGACATAATTTAGATACACACATTGTTATCAAAGTCAACCATATCTATCTGTTTTGGAGTTCCTTGGCTCATTTCAGTATAATGTGCATCATGACTTGTTTTTGGATCTTAGAGCTGATCGTTGAGATGTTACATTGTCCAGATTTTCCAGTGGTTTCTTTGATACCGGAGGGTATGACAAGTAATGTAAATTCTTTTGACTTGAGTGTCTAGTAAGATCACAAGCGATTGACGTGCTCTTGCCAGACACTCAAGTCGAAAGAATTTACATTACTTGTCATACCCTCCGGTTTTAGAGATAATTGGAACAGAGGCTCAGGAAGGAAACATCACATCTGATAAGGACCCTTGGCTGCCTGCCTCACAAACACCACAAATTTGGCTGGGATATCCCAATATATTCTAGAGGTTATATTCATGCGAAACTGGAGCTAATTATCCTAATGAGACACGGCTCTTTTGATACCAACCAGCCTGGCTATCTATGCATAATAGCTATTGGTGTTTGATCGGTACACATGGGAGGAGTAGTTTGTTGAAAGGCAGGGTTAGCACCTTGCATGCAGTTAGCCAGCCATACCAACCCAGGCCCGCTGCGTGCCCACTCTCTCCACACATCTGTAAGAGCTTAGAACTCAGTAGAATGGATCAAAGAGACAGAGCTGAGCTTTGTCAGGACTCAGCTACTCTACCAAGACTTAACCTAACTGGATTAGATACTCTGAGTGAGAAATATAGGGACCAGGCTCCATGCCCCCCCCCCCCCCTCGGCCTGACCAGTAGGCCAGGTTCTGTATATGTCAGTAGAACATTGGGTTGGACTGTGCCAGGGAGCTTCTGACTGACCTGGTTTTCTTGTTTTGAGAGTTGAGAGTGGAGGCAGAATACCACAGAGCCACAAATATAAAACATCGACCAACAAAGACTAAACATTGAAGACTGAGAGGAAGAAACAGACTAGACAAATGCCTCTCTCTATTTAATCTCTCTCTCTCTATTTAACTCTCTCTATTTAAGTGTTCCTGGTTAAGCCTCTAGCTGTGTTTCTCTGCCTCTCTTCACTTCTTTCTCTGTCACCTTCTTTCCTTTACTCCAGTTTTTTTCTTCATTCCTCAATTCCTTCATTCCTTCTCTGTGTCCTGGCTGCCATATCAGTCAGTGTTTTGATTGGTGCAAAGGGGGGAAGTGGGGGTATTGTCTGGACAGGATCTGAGCTCAGATCAGGAGATAGATTGGACGGTGGTTTGGGCCGGTACTCAAGCTACCAACGTCATCTTTGTTTTAGTTGGACCTACAAACACTTAGCTAATCCTAGGAAAGAACCAGCCATGCAGGAAATATGGACTTATAAAAACAAGCAACAAGTTCTGTGTTATTATTTTGTTCATTATTTAGAGTATTATTTGGCTGGATTATATCTGGTGCCTTGTTTTTACTGAGTCTCCTTTGTCATTAACTCTAATGACAAAGGAGATATTATTGGTAAACTTGATCTAAGATGGCAAAACTAACTTGTTTTGTACATTCAATTACATTGTAGTGTGTATGTGTGTGTGTGTGTGTGTGTGTGTGTGTGTGTGTGTGAGCTAAGGAACGGAGGAGTAGAGAGGAGTGCCCAGGTGGGGGGGCATGTTCTCTTAGAATGTCAAACCAAAACAACAACATTTTTATATGGCTGGTTTCTACCACAGGGGGAATTTCAGACTCAAATCGTCGAGTGTCCCTTTAAATCCGTTGCCCCATGTTGAGTCATTTTCACGGTCCATCGCACGTCTATTTGACGTCTGTCATGTTTATTATTTATTTATCCTAGGTGGAATGAAGCTTTTGGTCAAAACAAAACCTTTGCCTCCCTTGGTATCTGCTGCCTGAGCATCTCGAATGGCTGATTTCATGGCTGACTGTGGCCCACCACAGCTTTTAACACTATCCTTCCTGCCTCTCCTCTCACTAAAACTGCCCTTGCTGTGAAGGACAAGTCTCTTTGAAAGGATGCATTCAACTGATTTATGTTTTCTGATACGAAACAAAAAACACAGACAATTAACTCTTGGCAGTGTGTGCTTGTGTTTCTGTGGCAGGGGTGCGTGACCTTAAATTGTGGCGCTGTCAGTGCCCTTAAATGTACGGTGATATAGTGGGGTTGCTGGCCCAGTTGAAATATGCCGTGAATAGTAATGCAAGCCATATGGTGTTTCCAGGCTTTGATCAATCGTGAGAGAAGGCTAAATGTTTCAAGACTGTTCAGATCCGATGCTACTGGTAGTACATCAGACACAAACACACATACACAGACTGACTCATATAAAGTATTCATAAAGAGCAAGCACAATTTGCAAGCTCACACACGACACACACGCAAGCACACATAGTCATCATCCAATCCTGTTCATCTGAGTAATGGTGAGGATTGCTTCAGTGCTGTAAATGGACTCAATCATCCAAAAATTAGACATCGGTGCCCGGTCTGTTTAACGACTTCCTTCTAACCAGGGTGGGCCGTGCTCCACATCGCATGACATTCAGTGGGATCCAACGACCCTCTGGCTTTCCACAGCTTGTCATTTCCTCCCTGGATTAGTCACATGACTTCCTATTGTCCTACCAAGTGGCCCAATTGGCCCGGCTCTTCTTTGTCCCCGGTGGCTTTTATGGCGCTGTGGTATTGCCAAGGCCAGCCCAGGCTCTTTCCTTTTTGACAGGAGTGAAATTACTTCATGAGATAACTGTGATGAAGCTGTCACCCACTGCAAAATCCCTGTCGTCTGAATGACACATTTGGGCGTAAATCATTGCTGTTGAGCTCAAGGCAGCATTTAATCGAAAAAATCTTTCAGAACCAGTCCGATTTATGTCATAACTGAAATTATTAACACAACATTATGCTGCTCTTTTTGCAAGACTCAGCTTTAAGTGCTGAAAGCCCTTAGGCCCAGGCCCATCAATAACGCGTCAATGAGGAAGCTGCTGCCTTGAAACTCATAATTATTCCAAGTACATTTTGCTCTCTTCCTCTCTGTGAAAGAGAGAGAAAGTTGGCCTCTGGATGCCAACTTTCAATGTAGCCCCTGGATCTGCGTGTGGAAGGTTTAATGGCAGTCAGATGTGCTTCTAATCAAAGAAATATGGCGGGAAATGTTACTGAGCCCAAGTGAAAAGAGAAGCGACAAAAGAAACTGTGATATGACTTAAACAGCGATCACAAATTACAATGCTTCTTGTTAGGATCAGCCAACACATTTAGTGTCAGCCTAGAGTTGGTGTTGCCTCTAATTTGTAAGTTATGTTAGAAACCATTTGTAATCAGTCGTACATAGTAGGAGTGAAAACAGACTGGGGAATCAGGGTTTTTTATTAGTTACGTAATTGTGTAAAAAAAAAAACAATAAACATTGCAACTGTGAACTGAATTGTCGAAGCAAACGCTTTCTGTTCCAAAAGAACTGAAATGTCACTGTTAAGTTATACAGGAACATCAATATGCCTAGTCTGGAAGTAAGACAACAAAACACAATAATAGCCTACTGACTAAACAAATGTTAACAGTCCAAGTAACCTACATTTTCTTTTTACCATGTTGCTATGCAGCATTCTCTGTCATTGTCAGTTGAGTGTTGTGCTTAATGTGTATATTCTGTCTGGATCTCCAGAGTAGGCATTGTGACTGGTACTCAGCATATTTTGTGCTGTTGTTGCATATGTAGTTAATACTCTGTAATACGCTGTACTGACAATGGCATACCACTAAACTAATCACCCAGTTTTTTTAGTTTTGTATAATGATAATGTGAAGCATGAATATAGGCCTGCTAAACAACATCCAAAGAATTCCTCTCAAAGTCAACAGCTCAGCTAAACTCAAAACATAACAACAGGCAGGTTTGGATCAGCCACTAAAGTTAACGTGTCACAATGATACGACATTTCTGCACTGCATGAACATACGCTCTATTTAAATAGATTGTACACTACGCTAATCCAGTTCAATGATGTGTGGTGAAAAAGGCCTTGCGTGTCCAATGTAGCTGGGCATGCCCAGAGAGAACCAGCCAGTGAGCAGTCATGCATGTGGATGGAAGCGGTGATGTAACGTGGAGATTCACATTCTGCCTGAGAGGAACAAATTCAGCCATTTGTCATCTGTCACACCACAAGGCCTTTTCTTCTGCTCACAGACTAAACACACGCACACACACGCACGCACACACACACACACACACACACACACAATGTACTGCACGCGTGTACTTTTGCCTAGCAGTTAAAAGCGCACGCACATGCCAGCTGTGCCACATGCCAAACATCCTGTAGCACAACAGCGATCTATCACTCGTCGGCCAGCTGGTGGGACCCTCCTTCTGCGGTGACTTTTTTTTGTCCAGCTTTGTTTGTGTCTCTGACTTATCCCAGACGCCGACTAACCACGGAGCTCTCTGAGGCTGAGAAACAAAAACCCTCGCCACTTGGGAAACACGCCGGCTCATGCACAGAAAGCAACGGGAGAGCAATATGGGTTTTTCAGCTCCCTCTAACAGACTCTCTGGCCCCGTTGAGAGCCGTTATGCCGTGGCTCCCGCTACAGCAGCGCTCTGTTTTCTGAGCTGAACTAGGACAGGGAATATCTGTGGTCTTAGAAGTACTAATAAACGGGGTGGAGTAGAAACAAAAACAAAGTCAAGAGAGAGAGAGAGACAGAGAGAGAGAGAGAGAGGTAAAGAATGAAATGTCTGCAAAATGAAAAGGGGGCAGTTGTAGGAAGCCTGTCAGAGCATGTTATGTCTATTGGCTAGTGCTGGTTCTGTCTGGAATGCATCCATTTTACTGGAACAGCAGTAATGTGGGGGCAGGTCCCATGCTGCATATGGTTATGCTCTATTCATCATTCATCCCTCTGTCATACCAGTGGGTCAATATCCATAAACCAATGCTTGTGGGGGATACATAAAACGTTGTTTATATTTGGTGTGCTGCATTTCCCCCATGGGACCTGCCAGGTGGGTGGCTGGTAGCAGGATAGTGAATGAGGGGGTTTCTTCAGGGCTAGATAGCTTTTCCATTACAAATTGTATCAGGTGAAAAAACACGATTTCCTTAATTGTGCTTTGGAAAGATCTTGGAGCCTTTTCTACAAGCCCATGTGCCGGGCAGATGGGCCTAGAACGTTCCATCAAACCAGCATTAACAGGCAATTACAGTATTCAGTACAAACAGCATGGCCGGCCGTGCCTACAGTATAAACTCCTCTTTACAATAACAAACGAGATGAGTCTAAATTACATGGGACACTTCCACTACCTGGTGTCTGGGTAATGTGGATAGTACCAGTACACTCCCGTGTCACTAGGCGTTGCTTGTGGCTTGGGCGTAGTAGAGGGCACGAGGAACAGATAGCGTATCTGGAATTTAAGGGAAAAGACAATCACATCATTCTCCAGACATCCGGGGTGAGTCCATGTCTGCGGTCAGTGGGGTACGTCTTAACACACCTGAGGCGTACGGCAGCCCTAGTGTGTGTGTGCTCACGCGCGCGTGTGTGTGTTTGTGTGGGCAACACACAAGGGCCTAATGAAAGATGTGGGCCCGGTTCAACGATGGAAATGTTGTGGCTTTCCTGGGAAATGTGTTCTTTTCTCTGTTTTCAATGAGTGAATCACTCAGCTGGGGTATTAAAGAATGCTTCCAGTTCTGTCTGGTGTTCTCTTTTATTTTCAAAGGATCAGTCACATAAGCCTTGTGACACTCATACACACAGGTGATAGACATACGGTCATACTGTATGCTTGGGAAATACTCTGCAACCAAGACCATTTGTCTTTCGGACCAAAATGAAGGCTAAGAGCTAAGAATGAAATAGTGTAATACTGCATAGGATAACTTGGAAAATTGAACTTATATATTTTATAATCTATTTATTTATGTATTTATTTGTAACCGTAATATCCAGTACACAGATTATAGTGGGTACAGTTAAAGTATTAAGAAGCAGGGAAGGGGTTAGGCGTCTTGCTCCAAGATGCTTACAGGTAAGCCTTGGGTATCAAACCCATGAAAGCAAAGCACACCACACTTCACAGAAGCTCCTTGCACTTTGCATGAACTAACAATGTCTCTAAAACGTTATTAATGCTTTATTATCTATTTATTCATTTATTTGCAATGCTTTGATGAAATAATAGCATATGAACTAACAGACGTGAACAGTGAGCTCAATATATATTACAGGAAAGTCTGCTGAAAGTCTGCTCAGCTATTTACGTTGCGTCTAATTCCTGTTTCAGCCCGAAGCTTTGCGTTGCCATTAGATCTTCTCTGTCAGATATGAACAGATTCATACATCCAGTCACACCACAGCGGTGAATGGGCCAGGTCAGTGCAGAGCGGGCCACAATACCAAGTCCTTCTTCCAAGCCATCCACTCAATCAAAACTTTCTCTTGTCTCTGCTTCCCAGCCCATAACAGAACACAGAATTAATCACACACCTGCACACACACACACTGAAAGCCCCTAACAGTTGTTGACAGTGGGCGAGCCCATTGTTGCTACCCACCTCTTCCTTAATGGTTTGCAGTTCTACTCCTCCTTAGTGGAATGCAGCACTGTAATAAATACCAAATAAAACCTTTTGCATACTCCCCCCCCCCCCCTCTCTCTCTCTCTCTCTCTCTCTCTCTCTCTCTCTATTTCTGCTCTATTTAATATATAGTTATATGTATATATTTACCTTGGATTAACTATGCATGTGACCTCTCGTGAATGTCATTGCGTTCCCTTACTATTATCAAGTAACTTGTAACCTTCACACAGGACATTCTTTCCTAACATTATGTGGTGTTTAAGTAGGGGATTTTGAATCACTATTTGACTATTATGAGTCATTGTGGTTGCATGGATGAATAATCCTCATTGGCTTTTGGTAATTTCCATGGGAATTAGCTTTGGTTATTCTGTTCATCTCCGATACATTATATATTTATCTATAAATGGTTCACAATCACTGTAATTATAGGATATAAGGTAAATGGGCACAAATGGGCATTATTCTGCATAATAATTGACTCCTATGCATAGTTGTTAATGTCCATTCAATCTAAATCAGATAATCCATGCATACAGTGTATGTGGGATTATGAGAAGATTGTGGGAGGATGGTGATGCTAATGAGCTGGCCCTAGGTCTGTTCATGACTTTTCCAGGATATTGGAGTGGCTGTCTAAACTGCTGTCGGTCCCATCTGCCAGACAGCTGGAGAAGAGCTCAGAAAGATCAGCCCTGCTTCTCTCCGAGGGTCTCCTGGGCCTGACCACGGAGGAAAAAAATTCTCCTCCACCCTCGGATCAAGGCACTCTGTGCCCACGCCGTCTGCCTATATACACACGGCTGCCGAGGCTGTTACAGTGCTTAACGGTGCCTGAATCCACTGTCTCCTAAAAAAGAGAATGATAAACTGGAGGAGTGAGAGCGCTGGTTTTATACTGCAGAGTGACCCACAAGAATGTCTATTACAATCAGGCCTACTGGTCTGGCAAGTCTTCGGGCGCTGAACTGGCAACTGAAATGATGTCAAGCTTTAGTTTTCCCTCTTTGATCATCTTTCTTCAGCTAATAAGATGTGAAGAGGCACATATGAACGGGTTTTGCATTATGAATGAAATCCCTGTGTGCTATGGTGCACTGTTCACCATTTACAAGTCTAGTTTGACGAGAATATTTTTGTAGCCGAGTCATTTGTATGTTAACTCAGCAAACCTTGTTAATTTATTCCCTGGAGGGAGATCCAAACTCCTTCCATCAGACAGACTTTTCACTCACTTAGAGAGCGAGAGCGAGCAAAAAAGAGAGAGGGAAAGAGAGATCCAACAAAGCGTTCAATGTCCTGAGATTAAAAATAGCTTGAGCCACGGAATGGAAAAAAGATTGAACCTGGTCGGTTATTTTGGAGAGTCGAAATGGTAGAAGGCCAGGGTCCAGATGGTAGGAGGAATGGGTTTAATTGCTCCCAGACACAAAGGAAGCAGAGGGGGGATACTAGATACTGGAGCTAAACAAATATACCCTGAGAGACATATCATGAGAGAATGAATATCATTACATGTCAGTGTGTCAGAGGAGGCTAACAGGGATGGGCAGAATTTCTGTTACACGTATTTAAAATACATATCTGAAATACAAAATAGTATTTTGTAATTTATATTTGATGCACTTAAAAAAGGTGGTATTTTAATTTCTCTGTAGATACTTCAGTGCTCTATATTTTTGTATTTTAAATACTGAAATACTTTCCCCTGAACTGTCTGTGTGATGGTGTGGTTTAGCACAAGATTGCCACCCATGGATGTAGAACTGGATACAGCACCTAAAAATGGCAGCCATTCATTTCATCGAAAAGTGCTCAAAAAACACACAACCAAGTGCTTCTCCTTAGACTTAAAAATAGATAAGACACATAAAAAAAGTTGACACGACAGCAGCAGGCACGAACATAAAGTACGAATATGTAGCTTGGTTGTTACGTCATGAAGAATAATCTTGCTGCTATTGCCATTCTTAGGAAGAATGAATGTACAGCAGCAGGCACCAAGGGCACATTTTGAAGCAACAGGTGAGCCAAGTGTGGCAATTCCAAAAAAATGATTGCCTGGTTGATACATTGCCTGGTTGCCGTATTTTGTAGATTATTTTGATATACAGTATTAGTGATATGGGTATCTTTTATCTTATGTCATAATACATTTTGACACTTCCTGCAACACACTGTCATCTTCGTTACAGTATCATTGATCATTGATCAATCATTGACAGTTCTGTTGACCAGCACTTGAGATTAGTGAAGGATGACTCCACCGACCTGAACTGAATCAGTTCAGGAGAAACAAGCTATAGCAAAACAACATAATGTACACTACCCGAATGAAGGGCCAAGCTACGGCTATGTGCAAAGTTCAGCTTGGGCCCTTTCATGGCAGTGGGAAGGAGGGAAGGCTGGATACCCAGACACACATTATGTCCTTTGTTTGCGTCATAGCGAACCAGATCCGTGTTTGGTATTTTGTTGGTATTTTGAATGTTCTAAGAAGAGCGTTGGTCCAAAGAGAGAGACAGATTCTTGTTGGGAGAATAATTCCTGCCTTGTTCCATCCATCTGTAGAGGGAGGCCCTGCAAGGCATTTGGCTGGACAGTGTCTGAATCAAAAACAATCAGAATATAACATTGATACTTGAAAAGTTAGGGGGTATTTATTTACTGGTCAGAGACGGCAGAGCTGAGACAAAATAGTTCTACGTAGACATGTGACATGCATATATCGTGTGTGTGTTTGTGTATGTTTTATTTAATTGTGTGTCTCGTATTCACATTTAAAGGGACACTCCTCAATAGCGCTATAGCACCCACAGAACCTTGAATATTTGTTTTGGGACAGTGGGTATTGTATAAACAAGCTGGAATTGGTCTTATGCAATCAAGGAGCATCCCTTTAAACACAATGCTGGTTTCCAAAAGTAGTTCCTCTCAACTGAGGGATTTCCCCGGGATTGGAGGAAAAAGACACATTTTGTTCAGGCACCTATGTATGCATGTAGGCTCTACACAAAGAAGTACCCTGCCTGAAATACTTATAATATTATACCCTATCCATTTTACCTTGCATAATTTAGCTTACCGCACCTAAATGTGGGCTCAATGTGCTGACCTGGTCGTGTATTTAAGCTCCCACCCATTTCCCTCAATTCTTTAACACTTAACATAGCGAATGAGGAGTGAAAAGGTGCTGCCTGACATTCCATTGCAGCAAGTAATGTCCTGTAGAGTCCATGTGAAAGACCTTGCAGTTCTTGCTGCTCGGTATTCTCACCCCACCCGTTGCCTTGAGTCTGACCAAGCTGAATTTTCCTTCAATGAGTAGAAAACATGATTTGTTAGAAGAGACCGTCAGAGATTAAGGAATCATTAAGGAGGAGTCTTTGTTCTTCCAGAAATGCATAATAACAAATGGTGTTTAGTAATCTTTGAGCAACATCCGGTGGTTGTTTGTCTTGGCTGCAGGGCCTATGTGAGCACTAACAGTCTTTCATATTAAAGGCCGTACAAGGCGGTCGACAGTGAAAGGAGCAGTGATTGTGTACAGGCCCGGTCCCATGAGATGAACTGATGATTCTTTAAGGCTGATTCATGTCCGAGTATTGCTCGCCCTGGATGCAATGTTGTGAATTAGACGTGTGATATCGATGTTGGCACCGAAGTGAGCTTTTCCACATCGAACAGAGAGTCAGATGGACTAACGTTGTCAGCGGACCCCCCCCCCCCACCACCACCACCACCACCACCACCAGGCTGACTGGTGGATTAGCGGAGTGTGGTTCCAACATATGCTTGTGGTGTTGTGGGCTCAAGCGTGGCTCGGCACTATATTTACTCCAGATCTATCCCATATTCCCTGCCCACCTCCCAGCGTGCAAACACATAAGCACGCGTCTCTGTTGTTGATTTCAAAGACCGCCCTGGGGCCCACGAGCATCTTTTATGCCTTTCCCAATGTGTGAAAGCAGTTTACACCACAAAACGACTTTGCAGTGGGAAGGCTATTAGGTACAGTATATATTAGACTTGGCAAACTATGCGTCAGCTTTAGAATAATACCAGACGCCATGTTGGCAGCCTGCAGTCAAGTTGGGACATCAGTGCTGTCTGTTAGACACAGCTTTTCAATAATAGTGTTGCCCACTTGAGGAAGTAATAATTACCCACAAGGCCAGTGCTGTCTAGTGTATCTGTTTGATATATATTTTAGGTACTGCCTTTACTAGTGCTGCGTATAACTGTGAATGGACACACCCTGGCTCTGTCATGCTCAAGGCATCTCTGCCTCAGACCGCAACAGCCTCTTATGAGAAATGCAGAGGACCATTCGACTGAAAATAAACAGAGGCCTGAGGAAACAGGAGTGAGTTCTAATTACATTAGTCATATTGTCCCAGTGTTGTCGTCGTGCTGTATCCTTGACGACTGGGAGTTAAGATCTTGGTGTAAGATAGGCAAGACAACAAAGATTGCCTTCACTAAGGAATATCTACAGGAACATCTACACATCCTATAACCTCTCCTCTCTCTGTCTCCCTCTCTGTTTTTGCTAAAGCTGTGCCTTTGAACAGTCCCATGGCTGTATCCTATTACATACGGTGGGATGTGTCAGCGGTGGTTGGGGGCGAGCGGGGAAGGGCTGTGTATGATTCCAATCAGTCCAGGGCTCAGCCGTAGCAGACGCTCTCTAATAACGTCTTCCAGAGCGGCGTGGACGGAACAGACTTGAGAGGGAGTTAGGGTTAGGGACCCAAATCACATAAGAAAATTCCACGCCGCACTCAGCATCAAAACAGCCCCTTCTCCTGAAGGAATGCACATTAACATTTCCTCCATCTCCCACATGCACACATACACAGCTGCCCTTCAGAGAGTCACGCCAGTGGAGACAGAGGGAGAAAGAGAGAGAAAGAGGGAGAAAGAGAGAGGCAGAGGGAGAAAGAGAGAGACAGAGGGAGAAAGAGAGAGGCAGAGGGAGAAAGAGAGAGGCAGAGGGAGAAAGAGAGAGACAGAGGGAGACAGGCCGATCTCCTGGCTGCATGGCCGGGCCTTTACACACACAAACGGGAGAGGCGGGGTCAAAGGAGAGCGATGAGGGGGCGCAGGGAGAGATGAAGGGAAAAGATAGGTATTGGTGGCTGGAAGGAAAGATATGGGGAAGGATAGAGGCGGGTGTACGTGAGAAAAAGCCAAGCGAAAGACGGAGGTGTGAGCCTGTGAAGAAGCATGTGGTGAAAGAATGGAGTGATGGAGAGGTAGAGCAGGAGGTGTTAAGAGAGGAGCAGTAGAGGAGGGGGGGGGGGGGGTTATATGATGGATCTCCAGGCCAGCCTGGCAAGGCTGTCCATCAGGTGAAACGTGCCGATAAATGGTTTTGACAACCACATACCACAAAACCAATAGAAAAAAAGGCATTCTGGCATATTTTCACAATAATAACCATCATTTTGTTCAGGGTTTACTGAAATGATATTGTCCAGACATAGTTTGTTATATCCAGAGTAAACTTTTCCCCTTTTCAAATTGCAAAGTGGCTGGCCTTGGGTTAAACCTCGTGTGGCTTACAGAAACCCTGTTTGAAAACAGTGGAGTACCGCAGGTACAATAAATGCACTGTTACTGTGTAAATAAAGTGAGCTTATTCTTTGGCTACAGGGCGATTAATATATTATTCGTAAACCTTGGCGACCATCCAGCATACATGTTTTTGCCAAATGACCTTGCCTTAACCTTCGTGGACCATTATGACTGAAGTATTAATCTAACTGAAGACCATTGCTTTGTAAAATCCTGCATTATCGAAATAAAAAATCAAGTATAATGTTTTCTATTAGTAATAAGGAAAAATAAGCAGAAAATATCTGCCCGTTGCTTATCTACTGCACCAGATGTTGTGTGCTTTTACCCTTTTATGGTTCCCAGGGGGTTCTTTGAGTAAATCAGTGTTTTGAGACATGGAGAGATCTGGAGATTCATAAACTCAGGGTTAACATTCCACCAGAGGGGCGCGCACCCTTATCTTCCCCATCAAACCTACACCGTCGCATGCTCTGTGGTCTTTGTGCCCCGGGTTTTATGTTGCTTGTCCAACATCTGGATGTGGAGATACTTTTCTCTGCTTGTGAGTGTTCTAATTCACAACAGCCACAGAAAGCCACATAAACAAACTGTCCGGCCTCGGTCGCATTTTAGTTGCGATTTCTCTCGCTTAGTATATTTCACTCTTTGTTAGGAATTCTCTGCCAGGTCTGCGAGGCGGGAACCTAGGTCAAGAGAGAGAAAGGGGAAGCAGACTGAGGCCCATAGGTCCTTTAACATCCCTGTGTTGTATATGAAAATATATTATGGCATAATGTGTTCAGTATGCAAGCTTGAAGGAAACCATATGAAAAGGTCCCAGACAAAGAGTCTACTGTGTTCCAACTGCAGCGGACTGGCGCGCCGCCGCGGGGGGGGGGGGGTGGGGGGGGGGGGGGGGGGGGGGGGGGGGGGGGGGGGGG
>JAOEHI010052356.1:0-16860 GCA_025447815.1 Percopsis transmontana | reverse complement strand
CTGACAACATAGTTGTGGATCTTATATTGCATTTCTGTCACTAGAGCCTCTTAAATATTACACACTGGTCCTTTAACTGTTGACAAATGTACTAATTGTAAGTCGTTTTGGATAAAAGCGTCTGGTAAATGCTGTACATGTAAATGTTAAATGTAAATGTCTCATTTGACTCTTTATCTAGTTATTGGTTTCATTTACATTTACATCGAATAGTTGTGGTTCAAAATTGCTTGGAACGTACCTAAACTTTATGATGGTACAGGATGAACAATTTCACATAAATCCACCAGCTACATTCAGGCAGACAACAAATAGATATCATTGGCCAATTAATTATCTCAGCCAGCTGATAAAGTATCCCCCTGAACTTGTTTCCATAAAGCAAATTAATTGCCATACTGCAGATAAATGCTCCATTTCCTTTTCCTCTCCTTGTGGCCTGGACAGGAAGTTTACCTTCTACTTTTCATTCCTTTAATTAAAATGCTTGTTAGAGGCAGATGAATTGGCTGATAACATCACTGCCTTCTTCCTGACCTCAATTTGGATGTGCCCACCTCTGCAAATGAGTCTCGATACGTTCTGCCTCTCATAACCTTTCGGATTAATTTATTATTTAAGTTTAAGGCGTGTCTTGTTTAAATTCTTCTTCTCCTGTCGTTAACAGTTAGAGACTGGCGACGGTCAGCCAACACCTCTCTAGATTAGGCCTTGTGAGTGACACAACTTGATTTGCTTTTAAATGGCCTTCACTAGAGGGGCGATGCTAACCTCTGAAATTCACCACCTACATTCCTAAATTCCCCAGTGCTAATAGCTCTCTGGACTGGGCGACAGTCCTCGGAACGCACACAGCGTGCAGTATGACAACCAAAATGAACATGAACAGATTTCACCTTTGATATGCAGCCTGGCATTTTAGTTGGTACAGTAGCTACATGAATATAGACGTTGCTCAAATGACTTGTGTGTCGACACTGTATGAGGTCCAGCCCAGAGAGACACAGACAGGTTTTATGGTCTGACGATATGCCGATATATATATCGTGTGACGATTGAAAAGGATCTATTTTTTTATATTATGCTCTATTGTTTATTTTGTTGTGTCACAGATCAGGCAGTAAATGACTATATTGCGAACGTTGAATACAAATTGTCACGTAATTTCCTTATGCCGCTGGCATGAGACTTCGCCTGCTCTCTCCTATCAGACCACCCATATTTGTAGGTATTACGTTATTTATTTAGCAAATCTCTGCACGACGTAACACCGTCCCCACTCACTCACACATTTTCCAACATGGAGGACAGACAGCCACGGGGCAAGATAGGAACGAGGAGCTGGTTTGTAAGAAGAGAAACAATGGCTCAATCATTTGGAGATGGTTCGGGTTTAAAAGGTCGCATGAGAAGCAGAGCAGTATAATATCTAGAGAGTGCAATAAACATGTCGCAGTGCTGGAAGCACTACAAATGTCTTCCATCATTTACAACAGTGACATAAATGTCAGTCTGAAGACTGTGTTAAATTTAGTGGGAGTTGTGCTACTGCAAGCCAGACTGGAAAGACATCGCCTCCTGCCTTCATCATCACAGCGCGCTTTGCAAGCTTAATTTACTCGGGGTGTAAAAGAGAACTCCTGAGAAGTGGCGAGATATAACGGACGCGAAGGCTAGTGTTCCTTGCACAAAACCTGTGAGAGAACTACAGGGCTAAACACGAGGAAAGGGTTTGTACCGTAAAGAAGTGTCCACCTCAGTAGAAAACAAAACTACTATTTGCAGCTGTGTATTCTCAAACAGGGAGAGGGACCCTGTGTCTGCACTTTATTTAGATCAAAGTCTTCTAAATAAAGGTGTTAGTTGGCTTACAACTGAGCATTTCATCCGCATTAAAAAAATATCAAGATATGACTTTTGGGCCATGTCGTCTGGCCCTAGAGCTGAATGTAAAAACACTTTTTGCTATTTTAAATAAAATATTATACTTCCCATACCCAGTCTCTTCTGCTGCCTGATGGTTCTACACACACACACCATTTTCGAAGGCAGGCAGGCTTCTGTGCACTGTATTGCAGTACATTGAAACTGCCCCTTGCAGGGGCTGTTTCAATGTACTGCAATACAGTGCATTCCAATAGTTTAGAACCGACCCCATACTGATTCCTCGACCACTCTGCTATTCGCCTTTCCACTGTAGAAATCTTTAAAGGCTTTGAAGTCTGAACAAGTCTGAACTAGACTTGGGCAGAATCTTAAAGTTAGGTCAGTCCACTTCAGTGTCTTAGGTCTATGTCTCTAAATGCTTAAAGAAAAGCACTACCTTGTGTTACTGTATTATAACTGTATGCATGAGAGACCCTCCATTCTCTTGGATGAGTAATGTAGCTATGCTCCATATGCAGCAGCCAGGTTTATCTCCACCGGTTTGGCTGCAGAGATCACAGTGTTCCTCAAAAAACCTTGAATGGCTGTTTACGGCTGTTTACGCAGCCTCTCCCAAAAAACATGTCCAATTTAAGTCTTCTCGGGATATTCGGCATCCCGAATAACCTGCGAAGCAGAGCTATGCTGCTTTTCTCCATGACAGAAAGGTCAAGGGGCCCTGCCTCGTCTCTCGAAGCAGCCCGATATATATTTTTTTGAAATTCAGTGCTCAGGGTATTGTCAAAGTGCCTCTAGCCAATTCATCTTGTAAATTTTGATCACATCCATTTAAATACAGATTGAGACACAAGTTTAAGCACATATGTATCTGTTGGTAACCTCAGTGTTTTTCTGTTTAAATACACTGAGGTTACCAACAGATAAATATGTTCTTAAACTCGGTCTGTTTTGTCAATGGCATTACCCATCAAGCGCCTCAAAAAAAGTGGCCGAAGACAAGATAAGGTCTTATTTGGACAGACAGCAAAGACAGCAAAACAGGGCTGTACATTCTCTGTACATTTGTGCTTTAGCCTCACATTGATTTGAAAAACTTATGCAATTGAACGTCCCCATTCAAGGTCCTGTATGAAGCGGATGCTTTGCCTGGCCTCCAGCCCCGCTTAGAAGTGTCTCTAAATTCTCTGATTAGCTGCATTAAGGCCACACTGAGATCTCTGCCTTTAGGCACTTCAAACCTCCCACCAGTAGAGATCAACTGTCGCTCACCGCTCTCAATCACTCTTCCTAGCTTGACCAGCCGCAGGGTCATTGTGTTTTAGCCTGTAGGTACAGTATGTAAACTCAAATATAGGAGAGATTACACTTTCCATTGAAAGTCACTTGGCTGGAAACAGAAGATGTCAGAGCTGACCCTGAAATGCATTGTATGCTGCAAGCAGATGTGGAAAAGTCCCACGTTAGAGAATAAAATGCCCTGTCAGGTTTTCCTTCTTCTTGTTCACTTAACCAAGTGATTTCAATTCACATTTCGTGAATGGTGCACGAAATTAATGCCAATGTTGTCAACACTTCTAAGCTAAAAAGCAATGACTGATGGGTAATCTTGCTCGGCAACTTCCGGCAAACTGATGAACCGTTGTTCAGTTATTCTCTACACAGTTCACAGTTGTCAGGTGTCGGGAAATTGCTGGATTCAGATTAGGTTCAGAATAACTTCTGATGAGCATTTACCAAAATGTTATAGCTAATTTATTGTTTTCTGCCATTTTATGGTTTAAAGTAATCACACAGATTCATTGAATAATTGATTGACAATGAAATAGTTTGTTGTAACCTTAAATTTAACATTCTTGTGTTTCTGAACAGGAGCTATTACAGTGGACAGACCCACCAGTTTCCCTTCACTACACCCTTCAGCGCCTTCATTAAGAATACAGCAGCTAGCAAACTAGTACAGTACAGAAGCAGTTCTCAAACTTTGTTTTTGCGGAACATAGTAAATGTGTAATGCGTTGTCTGGAACCTGCGGGAGCCTGTGTGTTGCTATTGCCGGGTAGATGCCGTCTGATTGTTCCACACCTCGGTTGTCAGAGGTGTCATCCAGGGTTATGGTTTAAACTGCAGCCCACGAAACCAAGAAGGCTTCCTACACACACAAGCAAGGCTTGACCTCCTCTATTTTGTCTATGTCTGTTTTTATGAGGGAGATGCTTTAAAAAGTTACCCACCTTTGCGACTCACCTTTGCTTCAGAAGCAAAAGACTTACCAGGTGGGAACTCGATAAGATTATTTTTCTCAATTCAAAGTGATTAAGATTTCAGCTAAAAAGAGTTTAACTGATTTAACGATTGAATTTCCGGTGTTAACGATGCTATGTTTCAGAACACATAAAGGCCGTGGCATGCTTCCGCGCACGTGGTCCGAGTACAGTGTGCGCGTATTTTACGCATACGTGACCCCTTGGCATACTCGGTTTTCATGTTGGCGTCGACGCGTTTCTGCGCACTACAACCTTACTTCTTCAAAATGATGCTCTCTTTCCACCTGTTCAGCAGTTTTAAAATGTTCATCTTCTGTCACTCCCACTCCCCCTGCTCTGCCTATTCCCGCCAACTGGATCGGCATATTACTACACGCTCAGCTTTTACACATGCTCAGTCAATGTGCAGGCAAAGCGTACGAGACGTGCGGTCCCAGAATTTTGCCGAAGCGCGTACGGCAGCATGCCACTGCCTTTAGACTCTCTCACTGTTGAGTGTACACAGAATTGCAATGTCAAAATTAGTGTATAGTATTTATTTAGTGTTGGGTACATCAAAAAGTAACATGCGCACAATATATACTGTATACACATACAGTAGCCTACGTGTTGCCTTTATTACAGTTACAGTTTAGTGTTTTAAATTGAAGGTGCCAACCCTTCCCTAGATATTTTTGTTTAACAAATGTATGATTATCTGGGTCAAAAACTTCCCACAAATTTTGAAAATTAGAACAGTATGTACTATATGTATGGAATTAATTAAAACGGACCATTAACACTCTGTTTAGGCAACAATAGACTAGAAAAGACTCAAATCCCTTTTTCCCAAAGGAATGCTTACTACCTGCCTAATGGTGGAGAGATCAAACTGAGCTCTGAAACATGTAAGTGTCTTCTATACATTTATATGTACATTTCTCCCTGAGGGAGGTGGAAGTCCAATACATTCGTAAGGTCTGCCTTCCCAAAGTCTTTCATGTAGAATATTATCCAGTTCTCTCTTTGTGTCAGGGGAGAGGGAGGTTTCGACTGTTGATATGCAGGAGAGAATGAGATCTTGACGGTCGGAGGCTGTTATGAACAGCTTGTACTCCCACCATAGTAGGAGAAAAAACAACTACTGTGGTACTATTATTCCTTCTCCCAGGGGGACGAAAGGAACTAGGCCTTTGAATGTATCTCCCTTGGCTGTGACCTCTACAAGGAGATGATTAGACATCAGGGCAGCTGGAGTTCATGATAGCACCGCAGAACTGTATTTCATTTTCCATGACCAGTGCATTTTGGGAAACTGCGTATCAAAAGAGTTTCAAGGATATTGCTAATTTTTTTACAGCTTAGTGGTTAGGACTCCCACCTGAAGTTCTGAGTTCAGTCCATAACAAGCCCGGCATCCTTGAACAAGATCCCTCACTCCTTGATACTTGTAATTGTACTTAGAACTGTAAGTCACCATGGATAAAAGTGTCTGGTCATTTTAGTTTGTGTTTTCTTTCTATAAAGAAAAGAGAGGCAGGTATTAAGTCACAAAAGATGTAGGCCTCGTAAAATTACACGGATCAAAATATTACAGAAAAGCGTAACATCTACGCTTACTAACAATTGTAAACATTAGAACAACAGTTACTCTAGTGTATGCAATTAGATAGAATGTTTCTCAACCTGGTTGACAGCATTATTAATGCTCTATAAAATGCTGGTTTGTCTATATAATAATTATAATATGAATAATGAATCATTAGATGGTAATGCTAAGAAGTTTACTAAGATTAGAACTATTCCACATAGATGTGAAAAATCTGAAACACAGTTATGTGAAAATGTGCACTGCACAAAAACAGCCACATAATCAGAGTTGTGTCAGAGCTCAAGGTCTATAAATAATGAGCGGCCTGGAGACCAAAATGGCAAATGACGCTCCCTGGGGTATAATAAGGGTTGTTCTGGTTAATGAGGTACACACGGAGAACAGAGAAAACACAAACAACGCAGGCAAAATGGTGTTGATTTTTCTCCAACGGGAAAGTTGTCCCTATGGAATATCACTTTCTCTTGTGACTGATGTAGAATTTTAGATTTTTAATAACTGGATTCCCAAGGGACAAGGGATGGGTAGGATACAATGGAAGTGAGGCCTTGGGATATTTATCTTTGAATCTTACAACTAATTAAAAGTCTTAAAAAGCAAAAAGCTTCATAAATAAACAGATGGCTTCAGTTGCTCGGGGCTTTGTAAATAAGATGGATATATTTATAACACTGCTTTCTCAAAGGAAGTTAAAGAAAAAAAAAGATGTTGATGAAGACATTCCTACTTTTCATAATTGCAGTAGTAGTGCTGCTATGAGCTACAAATCGGATTTTTCTCTAGGCTATTCAATTGTTACAGGCTATATAGTTATTTTAAATCAAGGAGGTTTTATTGTAGCGACAGGTTGTCTTGTATTTTTACACCGAAGGGAGAAATTCATTATTGTATGACACACAGACTTTGCCAAAGTTGTTTAATTAGTTTTGAGACTGAAGATAGAAAGCTGGCCAAACTTGCTGCCTGGCTGCAGAGAATTGCTCCAGAACAGCACCAGCTGGTAAAGGGACCCAATGTTTGCAGTTGATAACCAATCCCTAACCCGCCCCCCCTTCCATATTCTGTTTTGCTCTGTAAGTCAGTCTAGATCTACTCAAAACTGTGTGCGGTAAAGCAGACTTGAATAAATGTTCCCAGCATGGGAACTATTAAAGTGGAGCACTCGATCACAACGCAACATTGCCAAAGATGCTAATAGAGGAAAAACATTTACCAACAGCTGTTCCTATGGCATTAGTAACCTGCTGTGCTGTGCCTCATCTTTTTTTGTGGTGAATATGACACCGATTGTTGATCTCCTATTTAAATTAATTCCATTGGGGAGTATAATTTGATTTATGTTCACCCATTATGCGTTCTGCATTTAGGAATAGTCAGAGATGGGCAAAGATGTTTCATTCGACTTTTAATTGCATTAACCATTTTAATCCATCTGCGTTGGCCAGCTATGTCAGAATATTTTAAAAACACCATAACCAAATGCTTTCGCAGACAATCCGAGGTTCGTGATGGTAGAGCGACCACAAAAAAAACACGTACTGTACCATGACCAATTTTGTTCCCTTTTGGTTGCCGGGTCAATATTTCCGAGGCCAGTTCTCTGCAGTAGAAAAGTGGCTATTGCTGTTATTTTCCAAACACAAAGCTTCTGCCTTTAACTCTCAACCAGTGGTTCTCAATGTTTTTGACACATGACCCCCAAACGAAGTGGTAAAAAGCTAACCACTCCATCCATGCAAGCATGTGCACAAATGACTGACTTGTGCAGATGGGATTTCTGTATTCCTCAAGTAAAACAGGTTTTGTGACAGAACAAGGCAGAGTAAAGAGAAGATTTGTAACAGATTTAAGAAAGAAGATAAGAGAGTTACAGTATCCATTGTCTGTCCATCATGTGAGATGACAACACTAGCCTCGAGGTGAAAAACCAGCTCACTCCAGTGTTCCACTTGGCAATGGAGTTGTGCATGGGTTCCTTAGTCGGACAATGATCAAGACCAGGCTCTGCTCAACTGGTTTTTCTTTTCTGCTGTTTTCTGTTCTGCCACCCCATTTGACATTGTTCCATGAGCACTCAATCCAGCACCACATATTACAATTAGGTCATTTAGCAGGAGCTCTTATCCAAAGTGACTTACAATTACAATTACATGCTGCTATTACATATTGCAGGTAGGAGTTAGGCATCTTGCTCAGGGATGCTTACAGGTAGGCTGACACTGGGGCTTGAACCCGCAACCTTCTGGCTGGGAGTCCAACACCTAGACCACTATATTATCCTGCCACATATTGTACGATACATTGTAAATCAGTTATTTGACACAACAACAAAGACCCACAATGACGTTCAAGGGTAAGAGCTACTAGCCTTAAATCGTTTATTATTGGAGGGACGATTCTTTTTGTGTTGTTTTCAAGAGGTATCCGAAGAACGCTAAGGCAATGTAGAAATTTCACTTTCTGTTTATCCTGAGATGATCTGAGGATTTCTCTCCATAATTGCAAATATCAGTCCACTTTTGTTATCTCCAAACCTCTACGGAGACAGTTTCAAAATCTCAGCATTTTTGTTTTTTATAATAACTGTCATCTTTGAACATTGCATTTTCCTTTCAGGGAAAAAATAACATTTCCACCCACTCAAAATATGCAGCCCAGAGTCTCCCAGTATGACACTGTTGGAAAATAGCATGTTAGTCACAAAGAGAAGCAAGAGAATGCAGTCATTATTTTACAGTCTGTTTATTATATTTGTGTAGATTTATTACATTTATTTAGAATGGCAACATTGACAGAGGGTGATGTTTTGTATACTTTTAACCCCTAAAGATACCAAAAAAACACCAAAGAAAGTCAAATTTCACCCGAAAATGCACTTTTTTGTAATCGTATTAAAATGGCATTAGCAATTAGCTCAAGTGGTTTTTCCCCAGTTTGTATTGGGTGATTATTTATCACAGAAGGCTCTGTGTTCATTGAGAGTAATTGGGAGGAATTTTATCTCCTGACTTTGTATGCCAACTATTCCACACGGTCTGCTACATATGTTATGAACAAGTAGACAGCACTTGAAGCACTGGTCAGACTAGACATAATTAAGCTTCTACAGCTGCTGTTGGTTTGTTGAGTTGTGGAGGGGTGGTTTTTCTTGTTTATATGCTTTTTATCTACTTTTTATTTATATTTGAACAAATCTATCATCTCATATTACAGGTTTAATGCAATTCTGAAAATTAGGAAGAAAATATTGCAATCTTGTGTCTGTAAAAAACATTTTTTAAGGCCAGGATGTTTTCAATAATACACCACACACACATACCTATTTTCCCAATTAGCCTATTTTGTTTGTTTTTCTTTTAATAAATAATGTCAATCTTAATCTTTTTCCTCAAGGAGATAGATTTTGGACCCGATCGAAACTGGAAGGGGATTGGCATCTCTCTGCTTGTTATATTGGTGGTTCTGTCACTCATTGGACTGTCCATTGCTGTACTGTCAAAAGGTGAGGTTCTCTATCGATTTAACAATTATAAAACGACAACACAATCAGTGCATTCTGTAATGTATACAGTATACTGTTGTAAATTTGTCAATTCTCTAATAATGTAATAGTTAAAACCTTAGATATGTAGTATGCAAGGAAATAAACAGAAATCCAACCTTACTATTTCCCCCCTTTACTGTAAAAGGGAGGAATATCAAAACGTGGAAAAAATTTAAGCAGGGATGAAATGATGCTCGGAAGCTACAGTATTTACTGGGCTGGAAAGATTATAAAAGTGAGCTTTGATTTCATCCAGACATCCACTCAACAGGAACAGCACTTTCAAAATGCCTATTTATGGCAAGGTATACTTTTGTGCTGACTGAGAATGTCTTACCATCAAATCCAGTTAAATGGTATAAATAAGAGAATGAGAAATTTATTTTATTTTCTGTCTCCTTCTGTCTCCTTTTGTGGGTAAAGGGTGGGAAATGTCTACACAATGTTACATTACAATGTACGTCGTCAATGTGGCTGAACATGCTAGTATGTGCAGTAAGATTACCATCAATTTATAAAGGTACACTTTGTAATATTTCCAACTCAATCTAGCCTATATTTGACCATATGAGTGTATAGATATAGTTGTGTGGAACTCCTATTCTTGTTATTCACAATTGACTATGTCGTTGTGGCCTGTATATTGAATCAGCCTGCCTCATGGAACTCGCCACAACGTTGCCAAGTGGTTTTGTTTTTATCAGATCCCTTGTATGCCAATGCCTTTAACTGATTGCTGTTGGGGATTTTTCATTGTTTTTTGTTCTTTCCCTCCATAGATGATGGGTCTAAATCCTTTGGCTTTCAGTTGAGTCTGGACGACCTCTTCCAAAGTAACTTCCAAATCCATGATCCTGATGCAAAGTGGATCAATGGTATGTAACAAGAAACCATTTTCCACAATCGCCTTTGACAAAATCTTATATTTAATAGTGTAATATACTGTACACCATAATTATGTATAATGAATCCTTGTTCATAAAATATTACTATTAATATGCATGAATTATTACTTTTATTCCCCGTGAAATGTTTAATGTTTGTAAATGTAAAATGTTTACATTTTCCAAAGCTAAGAAAACACATAATAGAATATTTCTCTGACAGCAACGTGTCTTAATGCCCGTTGTGTTCATCCAAGACTTCTCAAATGTCAACTGACACCTCAGATGTCATAAATAAAACATCCAGGAACACTTTTTGAGAAAGAACCATGGTCTACTTTTAAGCCTGTCCAGTAAACTGTTTTAGTCTCTCTGCTTGTCTTTCAAACCTTCTTGGTCTTCCACCTTCTGACAGCAGTGCCAGGATCGACTCAAAGTCACGCTTGGTTTTACATCTTTAGAAAGCAGACTTTAGAAAGCAGACCAGAAATAGTGTCGGTAAAGTCCATAAATGTCAAAATGTATTTATTTATATACACAGTATATACACACAGTACATACAAAGAAACAGTCCAGGTTATTTGTCATCTATTCATTTTTTATTTACAAAAGGAGAAAGACATTAACATTAACATTTGACAATAGTATATACAGTATTAACTAATTAATAATATCATTTGGTGGCTCAAAACTAGACTCTGAGGATAGTGTATGATTGTAGCAGTTTGTATATATCATTGATAATTGCTATTGATGACACCGACTTTAGTATATGACTTATCCTTAGAGCAGTCCTCAAGGACATCAAATTGGAGAAAGTATAATATATGAGACATACAGTGTAATTTTTGGCAAAGGTTGACTGAGCAGACAAGAACTCATTTCCGCATGATAGAAAATGCCATTTTGCAGTTCGCAGATCTCCAGCTGTCTCTTTGTCTCTGGTGAACCCCAGACACCTGGCTTAATGACAGCTTCAGTCTGGCATTTGTACGAACACCTGCCTTCCATCGTAGACAACAAACCTCAGCTCTGTTCAGCTCAAACCTCACTTCCCAGGAACTGGAGAGCCTTTTGCATCAGAGGTGTGATAGCAGCTTTGATTGATGACCAATCAGCTACACTGTGGTACAAGCAAGTGAAGCACTGACATTTTGTACCTCACCAGCAATCCTCAAGAAAATCAGTGACATTCCATGAAAGACAAGTGATGCCGTCAAAAACAGCACTACTTTTTTGTCACCAAAGAGAATTGTCAGATTCTCTCTTCCTCAGTTGGCTTATTGAATGTCTAGAAATACATAATAACAGACACACTTAAACAAAAGCCATGGTACAAAAGATAATGCAGAAAACGTTTTTGCAACAAGCTTTTTGTGTGAGGTGACAAATTCTTGGAAGATCTTTCAATTTAGTAACATCTTTTGTTCTAAGTAAATCAAATTGGTCAAGTAAATACAACTAACCAAAGCACTAATGGCCAAAATATGTTAGCATTTGGCGTTTTTTAGGTGTGTAAGGAGAAGTGTGCATGGGAATAGCACGGACTCCTAGGGAATCAATCTAATAAGTGATAGCTCCTTCACTGCATAGCAAACAATACTACCCAAACTTAGCTCATGATGATCCTTTAATGCACCAATACGGTCTGTAGGGAATTTAAGGCATGATGTGTAAAACCTAATATATCATTCGACAAGTATTTTAAAACTTACTGTTTTGCCAGTCTATTTCCATTTTTAGTAAACCAGGCTCGCTGACATTTTCAATTTAAAATGTGATCCACATATGTATATTTTAACTCAGATATAAGGTTTTAAATTATGTGTAAAGAAAAATAGCATTTATTAATTCAGTGTATTCAATGTACAGTACCTCACCTACGTGTTTATGATCTTTATCTATAGTGAATAACAAATGTGATGAATGTTTACATCACGTGTTTTGTTCTGATTAAATTATCTAGAAAAGACGAGGCATTTGGCGGATTTCTAGGCCTTTAGCATTTTCTGCCATTCATTTTTGTTTTTGTTTTCTAAAACTGTGTGTTAAGTATTTGTTGCTTAATAGCATCTTGTGTGAGATTGATGCCTCAGAACTTTGACATTTACATGAGATGTGACCTTTATGTGATTGTGAGGCTGTCAAAAACATTAATGAAATTCAGGACTGGCTGGTCTGTGAGGTGGGTTTGGGATTAGATTAGCGTTATTGCAGTGTCTACTATTCTAGTTTCCACGGCTGAAGTGTAATTTCACTTGTCGTCGACTTGTCAAGTTGTCTTCTTTTTCCACGTCAAACAGAATCGCTAGAAGCTGTTCCATCGGCTAATTGTTAGCTTGCCTGTTGTGTATTATGAGGGTGTTGTGATATTCTGTGTGTGTTTGTTCATTTGTTTTATGTTTGTTTATTTTTGACAGACCTAATTTAGTAAGGCATTTAGTGTCTGGTGTTTTAGGATTTAAGACTATACTTTTGTCATGAAATTACACCTATCCACCGGAGCTAATAAAACAGTAACTGTACACACTTTGACATCCCAAAATAATAAAATTAAATTTGTTTCTTTCTATCCTAGAGGAGGAAATCATTTTCCAAAGCTGGGATGGTGATGTCTTCAAAGCCAACACACAGAGCAACGAGACAGTTGTCTTGCTGAAAAACACAACATTTGTAAGTACTGGAGTCATTGGAACTGCCTGGAATGTTGCAAGTTCAAGGAAAATTTTGTTAAACCCTCCACTCCAGCTTTCTTACCTCAATACAAGTCCACACGCTGATCGTTTGCTATAAAAAATATGTTTTAACCTCAATTGACTTCCATTGGTTTAAAAATTTACTTCTGAAGTGTCTACAAAGCTGACATACTGTACTGTATCTACTGGTACTGTAGTATGTATTCTCAAATTAATTCAGATTTAAAAAATTGTTTAATTTAGCCTGACTAAAGGGTAAACATACCTCATCAGGTACAGTAACTAAGAGAGCACCAGAATTGGAAACAGGAAACACCATTAGACATGTTGTTTAGCTTTATAGACACATTATAAATATATATATATTTTTTTAAATGTAGGAAAAAATAAAAACGGTTAGGCTCCGGTTATTCAGATAGCCCACCGCAAATGAGCAATGATTTAATGCCCAATAAACCGCATAGAGTCAAGGATTTAAAACGAAAGTTCAATATTCCTTTAAGTCTCAGTATATTCAGCCTTAAATAAATGTATAGCTCTCAATGGATGGGTCAATTGTCACTGTTACGGATGCCAATGTAGTCTTCATCCAAAGCCAGAGCTTCGATATGTAAATGTGACAATACATGACTTATTTTCCCCCGTAGTTATGTTAGGTACAACAACAACACAATGCTGTGGTTGTCAACAATCGCGACGTCATTCAGTTGCAACGTCATTCAGTCACTCGCCCCAATCTTACTTATCACGCAGCTCTGGCTTTCACCATATCCCATATAGTTTGATAGCTACAGTACTAGTGTGCAGTCTGACTTATTGTTGCTCGTAGCAGTTTTCCTTCTCACCAACATTTATGTAAAAGTGAAAGTAAATAGTGGCTGGGATGCAGATCAGCCCCCCTCCCTCCCTCCGCTTGCCTACACATTTTTCTGGACAAAATTATTACAGTAGCTACACCCCAGCTGAAGCATTGAAAAGTAATTTGTTTTATGACACAAAATCTGGCTAGTGGCTGGTAGCCTCTTCTATCATCCTTTAAAAGCTTAGCATCGTTTTGGCGAAAACCAATTATTCTTCGGACAGAACGCTGCCATGCAGGGATAACGGATTGGTGCTTTAGAGAAGGTCATTTTGATTGAAAACATCTTTCAGCCTTTATTTCGAAACAATTCAGAATGATCAAGGCAGATTGCGGCATATAGTTATGCAAAAAAAATTGCATTGGAAATTAGGGAAATGACAGTATGTCGCTAGATGTGTCACTTGTTTTATCAAGATTAACATTTTGAGTACTACACAAACAAATTATTTTTGTTTATGAGGTTACCTGTGTTTTGTTCATCCTCCCACAGGCAATATTTAAAGCCTCCAAGTTTGCTGTGTCTCCAGATCAGAACTTCGTTCTCCTAGGATATGATGTCAAGCAGGTGAGAACCTCTTAATATTCCACAAGGATGTGTTCTGATGTTTGTGTTTGGCCGAGAGCAGCCACGCTGCAGGTGACGGTTCATGAACTGATAAGGATCTGTGAATCTTGAGTTCAAATGTATTGCCAAAGGAATATGAATTTCTCAGTGGATCAACCAGGGTGAAATCATAACCTTTTTGGCTGAGGTGAAAAATAAACTTAAATTGACTTTCACAGTTTTAACAGGGTATGTCGATGGTTTAGTGAGAGTGATTGTTTGACATTTACTGCTAGGTTGTACAGAATGACTCAATTAAAGGCCAAATATCACAATATAAGAATGCTTTTTGTCCGTTAGGGATGCAGAAGTACACGGTATGTTATCGAGCCATTCGGTACGCTCCCCGCGGTTGAATACGCACACGTGATCCACGCTATTACGATATGTCAATTTCATATCATTTCTGAGACTTACTTAATGAGCTACAGACTACATACATCTGTCTGTACATTCACATCTACAGAAAATTCCCTGGCTTCTCTGCAGCCTATCAGCATTTCCCAGACTTCCCAGCGCTTTCTATGCTCTGTAATACAAGCTGGAGAGGAAACTAAAAGCGAGTATTTTTTCACTCAGCTAGTGAGCGCTAGTGAGTTAGAGAGAGCTCAATTTGAGGATGCACCACCGTTTTTAAACTCTGCGGTGTGGGAACATTTTGGATTGAGCGTTCAATACGATGATGAGGGCAAGAAAATAATAAACAAAAGAATTATGGCCTGCAAGCATAGCTACTTGAGCAGAAACACTTGAAACGTGATGTTTAATTTACCCCCGCCATCACCCAGCCATATCGGTTGCAGGTTAAGCAAGAGTCCACTCATAATTCTCTCGCCACTACCTTCCAACAAAAATTTGCAACAAATTCAGGAAAACATAAAGAAATAACGAAAGCAGTGGGGGCATTCATAGCCAAATATTTGCAGCCCTATTCGGTGGTTAGTGACTCGGAATTTAGCAGTGTTACAATGGCCCTTCCCACTCACATTTCAGCAGCAAACTAATTCGCGAACTCTACGAAACATCACAGGGAGAAATTGAACAGACACCAGGTCAGTCGTGCCAATGCTAATTGAGATTTTGACATAAACCCACCTTGCTTCATCAAAGGCAAATATGAAAGCAAGTATCTTTACATTTTTGCATGCTGTATTGAGGTCTGTGTTACCTCTATGGTTTTTATTTTTGTGTGCATGAGAAAAGGTCATGTTGTGGGTGAATGTCTCCGGAAATGTCAATGCCACTTAAGTGTGTCTTTTTTTCCTGCTGATACATTTACAGGATACATACTGTACAAGTGTTTTCAAAGAGGGAAAACACACTTAAAGCACGTTGTCCTCCACACAATCATACATCACCTCTCCATGGCATTAAATTGTTTTTTTTAACAGTCAGTATTGTTGATTTATGCTTTTGTCAAATCCTTTCAAATGCAATTTAAATTAAACAAATACATTCTAATATATTATAACATGGAGGTTATATGAGGCTTTACTGTAGCCTTTCAAAATTCACCCTCTTCAAACCAAGTTATGTTACTATATTAAGATGAGATGGAACATCATTAAACAAATTTTTCCTGAATTTAAACTAGGTTAAGGTAGCCCTGAATTATGATCTGTTCGGCCATTCGTGGTCTAACAACCTTTCCATCTGCGTATGCAGAATCTGTGCTTAAGGCTGCGTTCTGAAAGACATTTTGAGATGATTTTTGCCTTCATTAAATCACCGAAATTCTCAAAAGGAAACCCACACACCTGGGAGGACTGTGTGTTAACAGCATTGATATGTAGCCAAATAATACACGCCAATGTGGGGAGGTAAATATACTTCAGTCTGTGGAGGAGTTTGATTGGAGTGTTGACATTTGTGCACAGCATTATTACTATTCCCCAGAAAGTTAACTTTAAAAGGTCTCATAGAAATGCAGTTAAAAGGAAACGCATGTTACACCATTACACATTACACAGCATGTTTCATACTGTATCACTTCACATATAGAACGTATAGAAAGGAATAGGACTTATTAACGGTGCACTTCATAATTTGGCAGAGGTAAATGTCTGCAACCTGTTTTCAGGTGGTTCGGGAAGACTGCAGCAAAGGTTCTCGTAAAGAATCCCTGATAAATATACAAATAAATGCACCAAATTTGCCATAGATTAAGCATACATTTGAATAGCAACAGCTGTTCAATACATGAATAGCTACAGTGTTCTGTTAGTTGTGACTGCCTGCCAACACAGAGTTCAGGAAATAAATGAGCTAATAAGCCTTTAGGAAAGCATTGCAGTGATAATAGTTGCTTTGCATAATATATTTATATTTAAGATATTAATTCTGATAAATGACATGGTTTTGTGACTTAACAGTGTATTGTCACGGACAGCTCTGGGCCCGTGTGATCTCTCTCTCGCTCGCTCTCCCGCTCTCTCTCTCTCTCTCTCTGCGCCGCTCACGGCTGTGCGGTGTCCCCAGGTGTTTCTAGTTCACTATAATTAACATGCATTGATAAGCTTGCCCCGCGG